>JAGDQP010058952.1:0-12464 GCA_022664845.1 Lepisma saccharinum | reverse complement strand
GTGTGTGTGTGTGGGTGTGTATGGTTGTGATGTACTTAAATTAAAACTCATGTGTACTGTAAAATGCATCGATATTGTATTCTTGTCAACAACATTTTTTAAACAAACCGTCGAAGTGTTTGTGTGTGATTTGACGAGATTTGTTTGAGAGATGGCGTCCAATTTCCTAGCACCAGTGAAGACCGAAAAACAAATTTTTGAGAACTCTATGTTAGAAGATGATCCAAATGCTAATTCGTCGGTAAGCCAAGAGGAGTATACCAAACCACGGTGGGGCCCTCATCATAAAGGAGCCCAAGAGTTAGCAAATCTTTATAGCGGAGGTATGAAGTCGGGTCTTCTGGTTTGTGTTGATTAGCGAAGTTTTAATATAGATTATTTTATATAAGGGTAGACCTCAATTTACAGAACAAGGTAACTGGGGTTTGTGCCCATTAACGATGTTAGATCCACAGTATACTGCATAATTTCATTTAATAACTTCTCTTAATGGAAAGTTGAGAAGTGAAAGTTCATTGATACAGGTTCAATATATTACCTTGTACTTGACCTTGTTTTTTCTACTAGTAGTTTCTTCCGTTTATAAAAAAATTAATGAATGAATGCAATGGGTGTCATGTGTAGAGTGCAACTTGCCCGTTTAAATTAAACTGAAAGGCAGATTTAGAGATGAGTTAAAGCTCTTTTTGTGTCTGAGGTAGATTCTGTTAAGCATCTTATCTCCTTTTAGTAGTTTACATAGGTTTCTCCTTATTATGTTGTAGACGCAAAGTATTCAAAATGATTCACCGTGCAAGTAAATCGATCAGTGCGAAGTAAATATTTAGTTTAAACTATGAAAAATATTATGTGCAACATGTTAAAGCTACAGAATGCTATCCTCTTGTGAACGAATTGTGAATAATTTAGAAAAGTAACATATCCTGCATGGAAAACTATTAAATTTACTGTAGCCTACGTATTGCTGTGCGTTAGCATGGGGTCTTAAGTGAAAACTTTTCAGCAAAGGGACACAACTAATGAGAGGGAGAGAAGTGGATGGGGACAAATTTTACATTATCTACTCTAGCCTTCGCCAGCTATTGGGTCATATGTGCGCTCTATACCACTCATTTCCGTGGTTCACAGACAATTTACACATACAACGATACCCAGAGATCCAAAAAATGTTTCGGAAAGCAATGTATCATTATTCATTTTGTTAATGAAATTTTGGAAAGCGGCTCCAATAATACATGTGGAAATGTATCAAGTGCGCTATCTGAAATTTTGACATTGTTTATTTTAGCTCACAAGTAAACCAGTCTATGCTTGCGCTCCACAAGTAATGAGCACTGGATAGGTGGTAAGCAATACTCATGACTTGTACATTTAGTCTTGCACTGTTTCAAGGAGAACATAGTATTTCCAGACTTTTCAATCAACTACGCACACACACATCCAGAATTTGGTTTTGGGAAGGGTCGGAGATGTGTGGGCATGAAATTTGTATTAAATATAATTACGCCTGAAGTTATATTACTTTTCCATAACACTTTGATTTGTTTGGCGGGGGGGGGGGGGTTCCGGACCCACCCGCTAAATACGCCCCTGCAACTACGCATACTAATGTCACATTTTATCTCTCAAAATTACATTTATGACAAAACTGACTTCTTCAATGTATACCTGATAAATTCTAGCCCAAATGGATATGTTATATGACCCCCTTCCCATTAAAAAAAAGAAAAAAAGTCGAGCAACATTCAGGATTACAAACATACCCTCTAATAGGTGAATTCTTTTATTTTCCAACTTATATTACGCTACAAGTACTCGTTCTTATGAATGAAACTTTCGACTGAGCTGCGCCCGTTTTTATGGACGAAAGCACTTTTAACCATGTTTTCTGGTGGTTTCCTGATTGGCACTACTTCTCTACCAAGTTTGGTCCAAAAGGCAGTTTGAAGCATCGATAGGTTTACTTGTGAGAAATTAGAATGCCCGTAATTGATGACGTCATACGCCTACGTAATTATGGGCTTTTCGTGTCTCACGAGAAAGGTATAAAATCGGCTGTGGGGCATTCTGATTTCTCAACTACATTAAACAATGTCAAATCTCAAGATAGCTCATTTGATACTCATTCAGAATTTTATTATTGCTTGTCATTTGTCCAGCATCTTCGAAAATATGAAAACTCTCTCTCTCACACACACACACTCGCACCGTGCTAGGTACGAAAGCTTCTTTAACATTCACACTATTCGCGTGTCCTGAACGCGGCTGAAAGTAAAAGAAAAAAAAGAACACACACCTCGGACTTTCCGCTTGTTCATTGCTCCACGACTCGAAACTGTGTTATATTTTTGCGTTTCAACACTTCCACATTCGTTCGAAATATTATTTCTCCAATAAATTTTGCATTTTTTGGAGTAAAGTAAACTTCAGCGTGCAGCTGGTTGACCCCCCACTAATAAATTCCAGGCAACAATCCAGGTTAGGTTAGATTTGGTTAGTTTACGTTCTAAATAGCATAAATACTTTGCAAATTTATGTAAGGACTATTATTAATACGCATATTTTTGCCCCCTTTTACGCCATGAAAAACAATATTTGTTAACCTGATGCAGTCGTGTACGGAGCAGGACGTTTGGGCGCAAAACCTTTTATCTAAATAGGTTATAATGTATTTCATAACTAGTGCCGGGTTCTTTAAGCAATAAAATCACAAAAATAGGCACTAGAAATTTAGAATAAGGTGAAAAAAATGCAACTGTGCTTTTAAAACTTCCACAAATAATTTGACGAAAACACCTTAATACACAGCAAAGTTTCTGCACATCACGCAGAACTTGTTTCTGCCGGTTGAAAAGAAATGGAAAAGGAATTATTTGTAGAAAGTTATTTCAGATTTAATAAAAGTAGGCATTTATAGTCACTATACATTGAGATAGGCAAAATAAAATTTGCTTTGGTTTAGGCCGCCTTACACCTCAAAATGAACATCTGTCAAGTTATCTTCATAATATCTCTAACGTGAAGGAAGAGGCATTTTGTATATTCATAACATTGCATTACCGCTCATTACTACATATTTGCAATAGATATTGGAAGGAATCAACTGTGAAACAAGAACTAAACAGTGATATCTATAATATAGATACTGAATAATTTATTTTGTCGTGTGTTATGTTCACTATTACATTATCATACCATGACTGAATTATGGGCCAAAAGTCGCAAGTATTCTATAATGTAAACAGTTAAAAGAATTTGTTACAATACGGCGAATTCTTTGATCCGCAAGTTCAGTTGCATTTTTTTTTTTTTTTTTTTTTTTTTTACCTTATTCAACATTTTTAGTGTCTATTTTCATGTTTTTTTAGTACCTAAATATCCAGGCTCTAATTATGAAATACCGGTACATTATAATCTATTTAGATAAACGGTTTTGCGCCCAAACGTCGTGGACCCTAATGTATACCCCTGTCATGATATGTAGTGGGAAGGAAAATCTGGAACACTTCCGTTAGGGCCTATATTCGCTTCCGTACCTCAGATCAGAAGCCTTGATTATGTGGAGCTAGGTTCATTCAGTTTATTTTAAGCCTTAACAAATAACGTTATGGGTAAAGTGCAGTTCGTGGTGGCCAAAAATAAATGTAAGATTTGCAAGTGTGAATGTGTTAACGCAAAATAATACGAAGTTTTGACTGATGGAAGTGAAAACTGAGAGTGAAAGAGCAAAATATACGGGGGACTGTATCGCTTCTTCCGCATTGAAGACAGACACAAGGAGAAAATGTTAAACGGGATGCACTTGGCGTGTAATGAAATAAAGGCAATTAACTTGACTTTACCTAACCTGCCTTCGCCAACTCGATATTATGTCCGGTTTTTTTTCGAGCGAAAAACTTGTCATTCATAACGAAGTAACGCCATTAGTATTCCTTCGCTTGGAACTATATTTGTCTGTACTGATCAAATGGAGTATGTATTTGCGTAAATTATTATGAGATATGTTTTTTTTTTTTTTGTGACTCATTTTGAGTTGCTGGCCATCGGGAAGTGTTTATAGAAATGCATGTGTGAATTATTTGCATTGAAATTAGTGGTATAAAGTGTACATACTTCAGAACTAAACACAGTAGCTGGCTGACATAAACTGCTATATAGCCAACGTTATACCAGAGACCTTTGAGTAAGAGACTCAATCGAGAACATGATTCACTGGAAGGGGAATGTAAATCCGGTTCCTTTTAGACGGAGTCTTACGTAACAGCATTCAATATAAATAAGTAAAATGTCCTCCACACATTATTTTAATAACGGAAGAAGTCAAGAATGTGTTTCGTCATTTGTTCCCTTGTACGTGATATGCATAAATTAGTTATAGAACATTATTGGTTAGTAACCCCCCCCCCCAAAAAAAAAGGCATTGTGTAGGTAGTGCAGTGGCTCTTGATGGTCAATGTACCGCGAGAAAATCAATAAAAATATTTTTATGTAAATAGGAAATGAATTAGGGTGTGATAATTTTGAAAATATTAATTAAAAAGTCGAACAGATCTACAGAAAAGTCCTCCATTACTTAAAAAAATATATTCCTTACATACCGATAAGAATGACCTGTCGTGGAGTGGTATAAACACGAAAAAAAAAAAAAGCTTTGTGATAATCTTTTGCTGTACCGTCCATTTAGTTTCAAAATTGATGAGACTAAATCTTCTATGACGTTTATTTACAATTATGTATAAATAGGATTAAATACACAGAATTGATGTTATTTTATCAATTTGGTAAAAGCACAAAGTAACTTTTTTTTTTGTATGAAAGAATGGTCATAGTTATCTGACACTAAAAGTTGGACCCCTGCGTCTTTGCCGTCGTAGCTTCAGATTGAATTACGAATTTTATATTTATGGCCTTGCTACAGTTGCTATTTTCTATATAAAACAACATACATTCAAAACCGATAATGACGACACATAATACACAGAAACGACTTGAGTATTCTCAGATTCTGTCCTTGTCTCTGGAACAGAAAAACATTTTATTATTATTTATTTCACTTAAAATTACATATTATGCTATAAATGCACAGTGTCGACATAAGGTGATCCAGGTCCCGATGTGCCTGCTGTTTTACTGTCCCAGCCTCTCTTGTGTCACTGTTCAGTGATAATACTTGTTGAACGTAACAAGTTCGCTATGAGTCCTGTTCGGTTTTTATTTTCTATGCAAGGATTCGGGAATGTTCGAGACATTGAACTGAGATTCTTCGCATCGACCTTGAAATTGGTTAGCGCAGTGTTTACCCCCTACTTTACAGGTGTTCTGTAATATCACAACTGCGAAAGAATGTGCCGCAAGCTAAGAAAGATTTGAGGCCCCCTGGTGTAATGGAAATCTCGAAGAATCAAGGCAATATCTTTTATTGACATATGAGTATCTTCCTAAGAGTTTCTAGTTATTGAAGGTTTAAAGCCTTTCATCTTCTCGATTTTGGGAATTTTTCCGGAACTATTTTCCTGGGAGTTCCCGTCCCCCTCCAGAAAAAAAATATTTTTTGCGGGGTTTTACCCATCTCAAGGTGGGAGTGCATGGGTGAAAGAAAGTGCTGTAGTGTAAAAGATAGTAGCTGAGTAAGGTTCGCAGCAACTGGAAATAATTTTGTTTACCAGTATAGTTTCCTTTCTTGCTTTATAATTCGGATTTGTGAACCCTATCAGCTCTGGTTTATCTATTATTTGCGGGGAAGGGGATTTCGATATGCTGGTCATACTTTCCACAAATGCATGTTATATGCATCGGGAAGAGATGTACAACTAAAACTGAGAAGAGGATGATTCATTATATCTCGCAGCTTACAGCACTTGCACCACACACAAAAAGGAAATATAATATTGACTATGGCAAACAGAGTTAATTAATTATCATTCATTCATAGAATGGTTATTTTTAAGTAGGTTCTTCGACACCAAATTAGATTACGCTTCAGTTCGAACCCATGTTGTCAGAAATTCTCTTCATCAGTTGGTTCAACAAGTTATATTTTTGTAAAAAAAAAAAATGTGGGGTGCACAAATGAGCGTTTTTGGTACTTTAATAGAGGAGTTTTAAATTTTAAATGCTTATCAGGAGACTGATCAAACAATTAAAAACATTTCAGTCGATGGGTGATGTAAATGCATCTTATATCTTGAGAACCGTTACTCCAAGTTCAAGTTTCTGTAATAAGATTAGTTTAAAATATGATTTTGTTATTCCTTAATAAAATCCCTCATGACCTATGCTTGTGTTTTTTAATAATGCGATTAAATCGTAATATCTTCATATTTTATTGCCCGCATTACATGTTAAAATTAAATCCAAGGAATGCAAATCACTAATTGTTTTTAATTCTCATGTATGGAAAGGAATTCAGAGTTTTACTTATGCGGCTACGCATTGAAAGAGATGGACGGCGGGGTAGCAAGCCTAATTTAGTTAGTTCAGTGAGTAAAATTTGTTAGATTAAGTTTGTGAGCTTTGGAGCTGATGTTCTTAATCATGACATGGGCAGCATTATTCATTATGTTAGAACATAGGAAGGCCTTCATTTCCCACAAGTAAAGATACTCCATCCACAAATCAGATAGTCAGTAGTTTGAGCTACTTCGAATCTTTTCATCTTTATAGCACATTTTACCAATTTATATATTCATTCTTAAGTAGTTAAACGATGTTTCCAATATGTTAGGTCCTGTAGCATGAGCATAGACCTCATAATAGAATATGACGTCTATGGCAGAGCTACCTAGCGGATGGATTCAAAATCACGTGCTCTGAACAAAAGTCCATTAGTTTTAGCGCAGTCAGAAATAGGGAAGTGTGATAAGTCTATGTATTATGAGGTCTATGGTATGAGGTTCCTTCAATGAAAATATCCTATTGGTGTTACCGCTCATAAAATTCACTTTATCTTTATGACAATAACCTTTTAATAATGCAGTTGTCTTAACTGAAATAGTCTAGCAGTTTAATTCAGATTCATAGGTATGATGCGTTATTCAACAAAATACTACATTCAAACTAAACTCACAGAATATTCAATCAGTATAGTACATTTTACCTTTCTTTTCTCTGCTAACAGTGGGGGCATCCTTTTGATATATTTGCATTTCACTCGATGCCTTGCAATGGTGAGTTGTTAATATAGAGAAAAACTAAGTATTGAAGGCGTGATTAAATACTGGAAATCAATGACTGCATCTGTTGAATTAACTGATCGTTTTGTTAAATGGAAGTTGAATATCTTGATTAATGAATACATCGATTAATATAATCGAATAAATCAGTTGATAATAATAGCAAACTTCTAACGGAATAAGAAGTGTGTACGAAAGTGGCTAAGCAAAATAAATCCGAATGAAGTGTAATTACCTACATGTCATACACGTTTTAGTTTGTACCTGGTCCATTTATACATTGACACATTATAGAATATTATTTAATTGTCGGTATGAACAGTTCATGCATACTTAAAACCGAATGAAGGAAGTTGTTCTTCGTTTTACATATTCTCTGCATATTTTCGAAAGCTTTAGGTATGTTTTCATCTTGGCTTCACTATTAATATCCTAAACGAGCTAGTGAGCTTCTAAGGACTGGACCTACAGTTTTTTTTTAATTGGCTTCTGAACCAATCCATTCACTGGGCCACCGTATCCAAGAAAAAGCAAGCGCGCTAATCTATCTGCCATCTCGGGGTCTAGAACTACTACGTTTGTTGCAATAGTACCTCTTATCGCTCACTTCATTTTGTGTTGATGTTAGGCAATGCATCTTTTTAACATTTTCTTGGACTCCCGCCTTTAGAAGTTTTACCCGTTGGGATTTACCACACCTGAAGAAGCTTACAGTGGGATTATGTGAAATTTTGCACAAGTTGTTTCTAACAACGTCTTGGGGCAGCCATTTTTTATGTTTAAAACTTATGTTGGAAGATGTGATATGAACAAAGGTGACTTTGTATAGAGTATTGAATTACCTACATACATATGAAGAAAAGAGCCTAATAAATTAGTCCTACTTCAGTATGCATGAGATTATTCTTCGTGTATAATGACCCTTGAATTACGCGTGTAACTTTATCTCCTAATTTTCAATTGGCTGAATTGTTACTAACATGTTAAACGATCTTCTGAGAACTGGATTACAGTTTTTGGCAAAGTGGGCTCCGAACCCCTCCGTTCAATGGAGCCCACGAAATGACATGAACCAGTAAACACACGCATGGAAAGCGAATGTCCCTAACCTCTTCATATTCAGTTATGAAAACTTTCGAAGTAATTATAATGAATGTTATTAGGGAAATTTTGTAGCCTTATTTAGAATTTGCGGATTTTAATTATTTTAAGGCTTTTTTTTTCCATATCCTTAACTTCGTCACTATGTTGGTTGGAGAAAAAGGTGGTAGGAAGACTCAGCCAGGGTATCAGATTCCAGGTTGCTATTTAACGATACTCGGATTACGAGACTGGTACACTACAGTTGAGCCATTTCACTCTGCAGTAGAGAAATTTAAATGGAAGAAAGTCGTGGAGCAACTGAGCTTGAAAGAAAGCATATTTCTATCGCTTTCAGTAAGTAATACAGTGAAGGATGAGCTCTATCGTTCTGTCAGTGTATAGTACGATTAGTTAATATGTCGTCTCTTGCTTTTTGCTATTATACATTGAATACTGAGCTCGTGGAGACTTACTTACGTCCTTAACCAGTGCATTAATTAACTCAAAAAGGTGGAATGTTTTCCAACTATTAAAATCACTATGTTCACCAATAGCTCAATTTCGTATCCATTTTAATTACAGTACTTTTTAGGTTGCCAAATCTATCGTATTATACGGGAACTTTGCGTATTCTGCTAAATTTTGAGCAAAATTTTGTCTTCCGTTTTTATTTCATCCGATTGATTTGATTCGATTTGAGCGCTTTGTATCGTATTCAGAAAATACGCGTTTGTATCGCATTGCGTTTTGCGCATGATTATCCGACCATTGATATTGCAATATAATGTCGATAATAGGCCGTCGAACCACAGGTTCCGTTTCCAGTGTACATTTCTTGTTTCGTGAATTACACCCGTTGCTGTTGGTGTGGTTTAGCTGTATCGTGATTGTGTCTACTATAATGATCTGTTGACCTTAACGTGTTAAAACACCATGGGTGGGTCTAAAGTTCGGCCTTTAAAAGAAGGTGTAAAATACTTGTTCATACCAGAAGAAATGAAAAGAAGTTATACGTAGACATAAATTCCATTATATAAACAAGTATGCATCCATAGTAATGCCCATAATAGTGAAAACATTCAGAAATTAATGTTACCAGACCGCAGCAATTTCTCAAGGTGGAATTGGAAATCGTACACAGAAAATTGTCCGTAGAAATGTAGCATGAAACAAGCATACAACCGCTTATGCCGCAATAGAATTAGGCATGCAGTATTAATTGGTCCCTGAACGTGATGATGGTTAATGCTTAGATAAAAGATATGCATCTTTTACAAGCTGGGACACTCCGTGCCATTTCAGCACAGTTGAGGGCCAACATTTTGATGGTCTCAAATTTGATTCATTTTGGTGCATAAGTGGAGCTTACTGAGAAAAGAAATGAGATTTTTTTTTTTTTTTTTTTTTTGTCGTACCACGTGTACGTGTTCTAGAGTAATGTTTCCTTTAATTTGGCACTGTCCTGAAATTGTGAAGCACTCTTGGTTTACAAAATTCATGTAACTCAGGTCCTAATTCACCCAGAAGGATGTCAGGTGTCAGTACACAGCTCTATGACAGGGTCGCATTTTTGTAAATCAAGAGTGTTTCATAATTTGAAATTAGTCCCAAATTCAAAGCACGATCAGTCTAAAACTACAAGTAAAGGAAGAAAAGTACAGGAAAGTTCCCCATTTTTCATTTTCCCAATTCTCATAAAAATCTGGCCGGCCGTGTGATCTAAGGCGTATGGCCAACGGCTCGAAGGTCCCTGCATGGGTGTGGATTTTAACTAGAACGTGACGGATAATTGTCACGGGCCGAAGTCAACAGTTACTAGATTGGCCCGTATGAAAGTAATGTTTTACCATAAAAATCTGATTTGGTGGCGTAAGTTTTGACCCTCGACTGTGTTGAAATGACATTGGATGTCCTGACTTCCAGTGAAAGGAACTAAGAAGAAAATGACCAAAGCTTCTATTATAGTCATGCATGATTATGACATTGATAAATTTGTAAAGAAGTATCATGTTGAAATAATAGAAAACATGAAAAAGTCTCTGTGCCGACCTGGGTGGCCGTCCGGACTAGATCGCTAGGTCCACGAGATAATGTGTTCGAATCCTGCCTAGATGTTTGTGGGTTTTGAAAAAGCGTTGCAGTTGTGCAATCGAGACGGGCCAGTGTTAATAATTACTAAAAATAGTCAATGAAAAATAATGTTTTAAAACTCAATCACTGTACAAAGAATGGAAGGGAAATTTCTTTGGCTGTCTTGAAGATAAGATAAAATAAATTTTATGGGCGGTAACGGTGGCTGTCTTGAAGGTTTTATCTAATCTCCAGATGTGTTTGTAATCTTTAAAGAGAATCCTTTCGTTAATATTTGTCCTTCTACTGTATTATCCTTTTTATCTCTCCGACGTTTAATCACTGTTTGTCCCTGACGTCAGTTCTTTCAGATTCAAATAGTAACTTGTTTTTATCATTTAAACACTTTACCTTACAGGAAAATTGTAACTGCAAATCTTTGAAGATGTGATTACATTGCAGTGATTTCCTGAAGTGATAGCTTGTAATTATATTAATAAATATTGTAGACCTTGAACAATGAATGAAGTAAATCCAAAGTTCTAGATTAGTTTTAAACATCCTATCTGGAACTGCCAGACGACTTTCCGTTGAATTGCGAAACGGAGTAGGTTACTAAATTCTCTCGCATTACATTAAGGGTTAATTTTTCTAGTCTCATGGATGCGTCCAGTTATTTAATAGTGTTATATTAGATTTACTGTAGGTATTAAGTGCTTTTTAGATAATTCATAGTGAATGCACATGGGTGCAAAGAAGCGTCTTACCCATTGCTGGATCTTAAACTCGCGAAATCAGCCATCGCTCACTTCCACGCATGCTGTGTGTTTCCTGCCAAATTAGATCAGGAGAGGCAGCATAATCATTCCAGTAGTTTTGGACTTCATCGACCCGCGCTGTTAAAAACCCCGTATCGCCACAGGTACTTCCAAGAATTAAATGATTACACGTCGTAGTTTCAGTAAAACATTGCCGGAACACTTCGGTTTATCAGTCTGCTGTTCCAAAGTTTGACAAATCGGAGTTGTTGTTTAATGTCTAAAATGTTGGCTTCAAAATTAATGAAAACTATTATTGAAAGGGATAAGGCATTCTTGGGGAGTGTGTAGTTTTTTGTGTACGCAAACTATTTTTTTTTTTTTTAAACATAATTAAGTTTTAAAATCATACATATAAAGTATCCGTAGTGTTTAAGTTCACAATTGT
This sequence comes from Lepisma saccharinum, assembly GCA_022664845.1. Taxonomy (NCBI): domain Eukaryota; kingdom Metazoa; phylum Arthropoda; class Insecta; order Zygentoma; family Lepismatidae; genus Lepisma; species Lepisma saccharinum. Next base: position 933 of record JAGDQP010058952.1, on the reverse strand, counting down.
TTTCTATTAATGTATGAAAAAACTCCTATTATACTTTTAACTTCCAAAGTAACTTTCCAAGAAAATTCCAGAAGAATACCCCACCAGGTGATCATTTACTCCTTTAGAGATGCACACACCGTAAGGTTAAATCTGACACCTGGAATGGTTATCTGGAAACATTCTCGTATTGTTTATCCAACATGGCAGCCACATTGATCATCTGCTCTAAAATTTCTAGCCCTTTCCAACCATTCCATATTTGTATACTACGGGTGCTCCATTTCCTCGACGATTTGTGAACTAGAAGACTGTACTGTGACTTTGACTCACTTTGTAGCCATAGCGGTTATGATAAAATGGTGGATGATGATGACAAACGGTGGTCATTTTGTTGACCAGTGTTATCAAGCTAGGAACTTATACTATACGGAGAAAATATCAGGAATTTTTACACGCTTTTTATTAACTTACTCTGTAATCATGTTTCATCTCTGGTAGTAATCTTGCAACGTTAATTTTAACTCATTTCCCGAGGTCATACAATTATGAAATATTGCACAGCGACGTAAGTGGGGTGACAATACAACATTCCATTGTTACTTTCATATATTTCTGTATATGATATTTTAAAAACTTATTTTAATATTTTATTATTACAGACTTCTTTATCCTAAAATAAATACTAGCCTGCACCGCGGCTGGGTTTGGCTGGTTGCAGAACACTGTAGGGTTTGAACCACAAAATATTACGTGGAGAAAAAGTGTGAACACCGAAATAACCGGAAAAAAAAATAATAAGTAAAATAAATTAAAAAAGGTAATAAAATCTATTCTTTCGTACTGCATGATAGCAGAAAAAGGTTCCTCAACTAAAAATCTCCGCATGAGTGGGGTGCCTGGGCCCGTAACCAACTATGAGGAGTTGGGAAAGTGTCTGGGCGAGAGGAACAT
>JAGDQP010058951.1:0-12465 GCA_022664845.1 Lepisma saccharinum | reverse complement strand
TTGAGCGAAATAAGTGATTTACTTGTGAAAGTCCTTTTGAACTAAAAACGGAGACAACTTTCATGTAGTGTTAGAAGAAAGCAATAGATGTAAAGTGTAGAATTGTTAACACGATAATCGCATGAAATGTGCTTCCAAAATTGCTTACTTACACTCGTGAAAAAAAAAAGTGAACATTCATCAAGAATAAATCGTGATATCAATATTGCAATATGAACATTCACTCGAGCCTATCATGGACTTGGAAAACATTAATTCAATTATTATGAGTTGCTGATCTGGAAAAAAGAAATTATTAACTTCTTTTCGTTACAGTGAAAGCGAAACACAATTTGGCAAAGAAAAAGACTTATTTTATGAATTGATTGTTCGCATCTGAAGCAAAACTCATATTTATAATGAGACAATAATTTGCATGTAACAGTATTGTTGGAATTAACGTTAATTACACATTGTTCACACGTAGTAGGAAAGAACAGAATTCCGTTGGAGTTACAATAATGCATTGTTGATGAAACAGTAATTATACATGCAGTTCTGAATACTATGTAATATTGTTACAATTTTATTGTTGGAAGCACAATATACTTTCTGTGATTGCGTATTTGTCAATAATGTGCACGTAATTGTGAAGGTAGAATAAATATGTTGTCACGAAAAATCTTAACATATCTAACAAGTATTGACTTAATCATAAGTTAATAAGTGTTGATGTGCCAAGGCGGATGACGACGACGTCGGTAGGCGTGTGAACTAACGTACCGCGTCGTCGTTCACGAGATTGTTGGTTCGAATCCAGTTTGGACATGTATGTTTATCAGTTTAAAGAAAACGTTGCATTCTTTTTATCGTGACAGGTCGAAGTCAGTAGTTACTAATATGGTCCAAATAAGATAAAGTTTAACAAAAATTTTATCAGAGCAGAACATACATAGGACTCGTTTATATTTAAAGAAAATTATTTGGAATACACAATCAAGTCTTTTTAGTAGGTATACATTCATTTACTAATATCTTGCTTACGATTGACTCTCCAGCTATAAGCAATACTTGAGCCTTACTATAAAGTACTCCAAGCTATAAAGTCAGTTTTCTATCATCATACGAACAAGGAATTTACTCTCAAATCTGGAGCACTAAACAGTTCTTGACCCTTAACAATTCGTGACGTGTAGTTTAACAATTTTGAAGATATTAATCACATTTTTGTAAATCAGCATATAAACTAACAGTTTAGTAGAATATATTAATTACCTCTGGGGCCAAAGAGTATTACATCATAATCATTTATCTCAACGGCACTTCTTATTGCTCTTAGAACAAATAAATTTTGCTTGATATTTGTAACAAAATAATGCGCTTACTGACGGGTGTAAGAAAACGTCCTGTTTCATCATTATCTGTTCCATTGTTACAATGACCTATCTGTTTTTCCGAATTGAATTTGAATTTTATTTATGGTCTTTACGCATATATGGCTCAGATCGTATTAGAATAGGAGAAAGGATGTGGGAAGAAGTCAATCAGAATTTAAGTTGAAGGTCCCATCCTGGCATTTGTCTGGTGTGACTGAGGAAAACCCTAGAGGCCGTGTTCGCTGCCTTGCCTGTTCCTTTTCATGCATGATAGGGACATGAAATCTCCAACTCGTGATAGGCCGTAGCTCCTACTGCAGCCCATAATTGAAAAAAAAAAATGAAATTCAGAAACGAGTGGTGCTGAAAGAGTCACATTGAATAACTTCATGAGTTAAGGCACGAAAGTAACATTAGCAGAGAAATGGGGAACATTGCAAGGTAAAGTCTGTTTCAAAAAGTCAAACATGTTAGAAAGGGATTAGTGAAGGAGTAACAGGCTATAGCACTTTAATGCCACCTAAAGATTAATAAAGTACTGCAGGATCTACCGTAAGCGAAAATTATAATCTTTCTTTTTCCTGTAAATATTTGAAATTTTTTATATTTTATGAGCTAATTGCTGGTATGTACCGCTCAGCATATTTTGAATTTCAAAATATGTCAGCGCTCGATTTGAAATTTATAATATGTGTAAATATCATTCCGAAATCCTTTGTGTTCAGCTGCCTCAGTGGCCTAGACAGTAGATCGTCGGCTACCTGAGTGAAAGACCTGGATTTGAACCCCGTGAAGGCCGATTTTTCTTCTTTTTTTTCTTTAAGAAACATTTCTCACAAGTGACAGTAATTACTAATAAATGTTCCCTTGTACTTTTAAAAAACATTTTCAACATTTTAACGCTCTTTGGAATTAGGCCTATACATGCTTCACGGGCATATAAAGTCGAGCAAGTGAAGACGGGTTAGTGGTCAGGTTAAACTTCTTTTATTACCTTTAACTTCAACCTTCTTCGCTTTAATAAGAGGTGATTTTTTCCCCTTAACAATGTAGGAAACAACCAATCAGCATTCTTCTTAGCTTCATTGATGCCCAGCTAGGTTGAAAATTAAAAAAAAAAACGTCCACTCGATGGTGAGGAAGAATTCAATTATCCTTCCTGTCCTTAGCGAATTATCTCGAGAATGGTTTGCAACAGTTCTCCGCCTTTTCCACTGTCGTGTTATATGCTACCATATCCTTCCCTATATGCAATTAAGATAAGATCGATGAAGTGCTGGTTCCATAAAACAATAGGATATACATACTTGTAATGATACTTTCATAGCGACAGTACATGATAAAAAATATGGTTATGGGGTTTCTCTGTCATATAGTCTATTTTCTGGCTTAACCTTTCCCCACCATTTCCAGTCGCTGTGTTCATCATAAGTAGTACTTTGCAACTAATTGTTAGAAGATTTGTACCAGAAAATAGACTACATGATAGAGAAACAGGTCCCCTATAACATATTTTTCATCGCGAGAGGGTATGTTACTTAATATGAAATTGTATGTTCCTGGGGGGTGAGTCTATTCTTAATTGATGTAAGTACACTGTATAAGGCAGCAGGTGTGACTGAAGAAAACCATACAGTCCTAAGTTAAAATTGCCGTTCAATCTAAAATTTCTCAATTGTGAGGCGAAATCGCTTCTAGTGAGACACCGCCCTTACTCTACCTGTACCTGTTGTTCATGTTTCAGTATTTTTAATGTCTCTCTGTAGCATTAGAGTAGTGACCGTCAGTTTCAGTGCTTTGTAGCACCATGTTCAGCGTTCTGTGACGCCATTACTGGGAACAATCGTGCTATTTTATAGGAACATCTGAATCCAACTACGCGGCTAGAGCGCTGTTCTCCCGGTGCTCATACAGACTGATCTTGCTTCGATGTCACAATTCTTGCATCTGTACATCACAGCATTAGAGATTATGACTTGTGGTGGCAGCATTTCAGGGGAAACGCAAATGTAAATTACAAACAAACGTATTCGTACTTAGGAAACTTTCACAATAAACAACACCATTCACTACAATACTTCCTATTTATTTATTTATTTATCGATTATCTTGCAAATGAATGTAAGAATTCCGGTAATACTTGACAGTTAAGGCCACTCGTAAAGAGGAAACGTTCCTGTTAAAAACGAAGGTCTAAAGGTTTCACAACATATCATTCGATCGTTTTTCTGATGTTATGAACACCAGGTTACTGATTATTAGGCAACAACCAGGTAATGTTAAATATCATCCTTGAAAAGAACAGCTTACTGAAATTGAAGCCGGTCGGCAGAATTTGATACAACTTCTGATTACCGTAGCAGACATCCTTCGATTGTTGCTTATTAATTATTTTAACAAGTGAAAAGGTTAAAGTAATAGTTGGAACTATCTTATCTTGGGCAGAATATTATTAGAGCATTATACTTTATATTATTATTGTTAGTAGTTGTTGTTGTGTGAAGACTAGTGGTAATACTAGAGTATTATTATTAAGCATTAGTAGAGTATCTTTGGCTACAGTATTGGAATATCTTAATGTAGTGGTATTGGAATAATTTCAAGGTACCATAATGGCATTTACCTGGTGCCAGTAAGGAAAACTGTAGAGAACCTTAGTCAAAATGATAGCCATTACAAAAAAAACTGACCTTGGGCTGCTTCTTAAGTTCTGATCTTTTGTTCTTGACCGTTGTTAGTTGACCAACGGGTATGGATATATTCCTGGGAATGATATATTCTCAGCGGTCGCCCATCCTAACTGAGGGTTTTCCAGGGATTTTCACCAGGCAAATACGAAGTTGGTATCTACAAAACCAGGCCCTGGCCCACTACTTTCCAACATCCTCTCCCCCATCATATCTCTGCCTTAGCCTGAGATGCCTAAAAGCCATAAATAAATTCAACTCCTTCCATATGTTTACATTGGCTATAAAGTACTTGTCCGCGCTGTTGCCAAGTTGACCTTCTAAAGTGTGAATTTGATTATACTTATTTTGTACTCTCTTTTCTCTCTTTTTTTAGTGCATAGTAACGTATTAATACTAACAAAATTAAGTTACTTTCTTAAGTACATTTGCATTTAAACAGCTGAAAATTTATTTGTAAAATACTGTTAGTCACACTTGCATCAGTGGAATATTTTCCATTGCATGACCTCACCAACAACTAGTGCTGTGGTTTGCGATTCTGTGTGATTGGGTGATTGGGTCTTATGGTGACGGAACTATAATTATGATTATGTAACTAATTTATAATTATGGAAGCATAATTATAAGTTACAGTGACATAAGCGTATAATGGAATTACAATTCCTTGGAGTTACATGTCATAAATAATTATACGTTGCAGCTACATAATTATAATGGAATTACAGTTTCATGGAATTAAAGTATAATTGTGGAGCTATATGTAAAGAATTATCATCCGAATGACTTCTCGACGGAATCCTAGTAAAAGTACCCAAGTACATTTTCCCCAAAGTTGCGATTACATGGCTAAGGCACTTAAAAGCAATGAATATATGAATGGTAAAATTAAGCAAATAACAATTGAGATTTCATAGAATAACGTAATAGATGTGCGATTTATTTTGACAAACTCTGTGATTCAAAACCTTTAAATTACATTTCTCAGAAAGTTTGTGAATGTGACTTCGGTACTTTTGCCAAGAACCCGACGATCTATATTCTTGATTTTATGACTCTAGTAGACATGATAAACCTAATAAACCTGAATGTGAAAGATGTCCGACAACTGTGATTCGCCTTCTTTCTCCAGATGGGATAATGATAAAAAACGTAGATTTTTTTTTTGGTAATGTCTTTTAAACACAAAGAGATAGCGAGAAGGTGAAACCTAGAGGGTTTGGTGTATTGAATGAAAAGTAAAAGGCATTTTGGAAGCAAGAATGAGCTTCTTTCCTTTGTCGAATCAAACTGCTTCAAATATATACGTAGCTATATAAAAACAATCATGATTTTTTAAAATCATCCTACCTCCCGTTCTGTAATAACGCCACTATTTGAGTTGCTAGATAAACAGTTTCTTTGAATTTCAATGACAGAAAAGTTACTCGACCAACAACAGTTACTACTGTAAAGATTGGTATGAATGGCGTTGTATTTAAACAACGTAATGGCTGAACCACAGATGCCTCAAACCCATAAATAAAATTTAAAACAATTCAAAACGAATAGAAAGGCTAATGGATAATACTACTTGATTGTTTGTATTCCGAAATTCTCGAAAAATAGAATCGGTTAAAAGTTGATATGCTAGTATAAAATTTGCTAAATTACAGTCAAAATTCTATGAGAAATAAAGGAAGTCGTTAACATGCCAGATGATTTAAAGATACTCTGAAATATTTATTGTCAAATTATAGCATTTTTTTATTATTATTTTCATAGATCTTGCTCCTTTAACACAAATGTTCGTGACAAAGAAACAACCCTTCCTGTAACAACGATTTCTTCTTTATTTGCTTCAGCCATAGGCTGTTTGAAAATTGAAATGACTTGTAATTTAATTTTATACATTATTTTCCAAAATCGACCGTTCATATTCAATAAATAATAGAAAGAGAATTTTGATATTTTAAAACTGTAAAATGTTTATTTGTAATGTATTTTTGACTAAAATTTCAGAAGAAACTTAGAAATGCACAGATGGACGTATCAATAAGTTGAAAAACTCATAAACTTGTTAATCTGTGGCATATATTTGTTGCGCCATATTATGTACTGTTAATAAATTGTTTCCGTTTCAAGTACAGTACATCAAATACAAATTTTGTATGGCAAATTCTTGACTAGTCCTTTAACTCAGTGTTTTTCAACACTTCTAATACTCACGGACCGGCAAAATACAGGTTAAAGCTTTTAACTGGCATAATACGTTCAAGAACCGGAAAGATGCTATTAAATTAAAGGTTTAATTGACACCAAAAGAATTCCAACATATCTTTAGATTCTATTTGCTTTAAAGGAAATATAAACTTTAATCTCAATTTTGAACTTTTGAAATCCACAAAAAAAGTATTAACTAATTAAATGTTTCAATTTGCGGCGGACCGGTACGATAGTTTCGCGGTCCGCGGACCACGGGTTGAAAAGCACTACTTTTATGTACAGTATATGGAAACTAAGTCAAAATGTATCAAATGGCGATAAAAAAGATATTGGATATAGATGTGTCAGAGGAAAGACAGGAAAACATATAACTTTTTGTTTACGTTTCTTTCAGTGACTGGGATTATTCGTAATAATTACCTAATACGCTGAAACATATAAAAACAGTACATTAGTAATTATACCATGTTCAGATATTCATATTTTCACATTTAATTTATTTAATTTTCCAAATATCTATAGTATATTTACAGTTTAATCTTTGTGGCATTAACTATAAGCGCAATTCATTATCAATTTGTTATCGCCATGTGGCAAAAGAGACATTTAGAAGCAAAAGGATGCAAGTGGAATTCAATTATAAAAATCTTTTGCATAGCTGTTATTATTTTCAAATTTCACTTTAATTCCATTGCATCGAAGCTCCTTAAACGTTGTTTCCGAATTCGAAACTGTTTCGAATTCAAATAGTCTCTTAAAGTGAGTAGAAACAATAATTCTACTTTTAAACTGTCGTTAAAATTACCATTTGAAATAAGAAAAGCGAAATATAAGTAAAATAAAGAGAAGCAATTTAAGGTCAGTGGTCATTTTGTAGATGCCCCACTAGGTCACAATGCTTGAGGCGGAGCTTACGGGCGCTTATTTTGACTCCTGCAAGAACCGCCACATACAGGGTGTCCCAGAAATAATGGTGCAAACTACGAGAGGTGACTATTTACATTAAAACAAGGAAAGAGTTCCTGAGAAGAAATTTAAAATTATGCATAGTTTCGAAGATACAGACGCTCAAAGTCCCGGCTGCATCGTCACAAATAATGTCATAGCTCGACACACAATGACGTAAACAGTATCAGCTTAGAAAATCCAGTCGAAGTACTACCCGGTACATCAATTTCAGCCATGTTTTTGATTGAGAGAATGCCGTATGGACAGGTTTTCAAGCCATGAATTTCATTGTCAAGGAATTAAATGGTTAAATAGGGCAAGCATAGAAATCCCCTCTAAGTTGTATTTGCTGATCATGAACATAACTTAAGTAGATGTATTGGGTTCTACTTCAAGTGTGATTTGCTAAGCCGACCCCGATTACGTCAATGTGTGAGGAGCAATGACGCAATATGTGACGATACAGCCGTAGCTTTGAGAGCCTGTAGCTCCGAAACGAATCATATTTCGGAATTTCTTCAGAGGAACTTTTTTCTTGTCTTGATGTAAATAATCACCTCCAGAAGTTCGCACTATTATTTCAGACACACCCTGTAGAAATGATCACTGCGTGTTTTATAGAGACATGGTTAGTAGTTTGCATATTTTCCGTTGCATTTGACATTTTGAGAGCAAAATATATTGCATTTTGACACAAGAAAAACGCAACCCGCACGACATGTACGTTACTTAGTTAGCAGAGAGCCAAGGATATTATTGTTTGATTTGTCGCGTGCTACAAAGATAGTAAATACGATAGATTTGATTTTAAAATCCGTACAGAATCTGCCAGAGTATATATATATATCTTACTTCACACGTATAATCTTTTGTATTGAATAGCAAATCCTATATCATTACTAACTTACAAATTGTTCTTTACCGAAAGTAGTTTGTATTGATAGTAAAACTACTTCACTATCACACAACTATTCCATTAGAGATAAAGAAACAAAGTGTCTCACAACAATGCTCAATTACTTTCCAACAATTAAAGATCATACACATGAATACATGTGAGCATTTTTTTTTTTTTTTTTTTTTCATTTTTGGTAGCTACAGTTCTAAAGCCTTATACCATTGTCAAGCGAAAATAAAATAACCGCTAACTTTCGTAATTTTTTTCAATATCAATTTGAAAGAAAACTAATCCGGTACTTTTATCCAAATATCAAGTTAAATAAATAGTCATGCATACATTTTGTATTTGTTGCCATGTTTAGTTTGTACCTGGTATAAGATGTTTCTTAAATACATTTTGTGTAATAATAACGAAAAACATCAATCAATTTCGTAATCGAAAAATTAAATTAGTTGTTTTATTTCTCAAAAAAGAACAGGTACTTGACTCTTAATATGTGCATTTATTTTTTCTTATTATTCTCAAGAAATATATTTTCTTTCAGGTCGATTAAGAGAAAGAATCCGAGACTAAGTAAATATATCTGGATTCTTACCCCTTGCAAATAAAATTTACGATATTTGTCAAATTTGTTGTGAAATTTACCATGTATGTCCCTAATTACGTAAGAGTTAGATAAGCACTACCATTACCAAACACACTCTAAGAAATCAAAACATGTGTAATCATTTTTTTTTCTTTTTTTTTTGGATGAGTACACCAAGGTTGATTCCACATTCTTGTTGTAGAAAATCAATCACATGACAATCAATCATCATATGAAGCAGGAAAAGTTTGCTAATTTGTTTAATTTTATCAGTAGCTTAGCTGTATGATAGTAAAATTGCATTTCCTTGCATTGAGCATTAAGTATTGTAATGTTATCTCCCCTGAATCAAATAGACTGCTAAATATTGTTAAATAGTTACTACGTATGACAATGATTTATCTTAGAATTCAATTTCAAATTAAAATTCCACATTTTTACCAATATTTGAGAGGCCCCTTTCACTACTAACATTATAAATTTGCATACCACTTTACAGGACCATTGTTGCTATTTATCCTGCTTTCTTCAAAGGTAATATTTTAGAGATAAAACGAAGAATAAACCAATTTCTTATATAAAGCGCCAAACAGTGAATAACATTACGCAACGTAATGACAAATAATTGTCATAATTAAATTTAATTAAATATTATTTTATTTTTAATTATTTGTCACTAAATCGTGATAAACTACAGCTGTTTCACTATAAGTATAAGAGCTTGGTATACAATTTCTTCACTAAAATAATTAGATTTGAGGAAAGTTGGAGTATCTGCAACAATGGTCCCCAGGCGGCTGGATTCTACAAAAGTCCAATTCGCAGTTGATTTTATTTTTGAAATGTCTTTAAAACGGATCAATTTTATGTAAAAGAAACATTTGAACACACACACACATTAACGACGTTCCGAGAGAAATACTCATAATGCATCACACTGTTACTCACAACCACTAGTATTCACAGGATACTTATATAATGGAACTTGATTAACGTTGTAAACACTTTGCGCACACACATTCACACATACATGGCACCGTAAACACGTTACTTACCATTGCATGTGTTGATAGAACTTCACTGTTCACTGTATTGATCTGTAATGATACACTGAATGACCACACCTTGAGCTTTATAACCCAATGTGTAGTTGGTGATGGTTGCTGATGGCTTTTACTAAGAAATAGGTTTTAATGAGAGAAAGTATTTTGGGTACTAAGCATGACTTCTTCATTCATTCCCTGTCAATCGCGTGTTATCAGATTTGTGATTATGTTCATGGTGTAAGGTTATGTTCATTTCACTGTCGACATCGTTTTTTTTAACATTAACTAATTAAAGAGTAATTTTTAAGTATATTCCTCGGGCATGTTGTTTCACTGCACCAATGAACAGCTATTCAACAAACGGAAAAGTCCAGTCAGAAATATTCTTTACGCCCGCCTTTTTTCCATATAACAGTAATGAAAAACACAGAAAAAAAAAGAAAATTCACTTTTAACAAGAAATCATTTGCACCATTTTTTTTTTATTTCTAAAAATCATATTGTTCTGCTTTAGTTAACATAAAGTACATTGCCACGAAAACGTGATTTTTATGTATCTAATGGACAAGCTCTTTTGAATAGCAATTCAAGGTATTTTATCTTAAAATGAAGCACACGTTTTTTTTGCAAAGAATTTATATGACAGCAATAGAAACAATACTATGACAATTGAATTATGTTGTCTAATTCATGAATATTTGCATTTTGTTTGCAATCAGATTACTTTGTTATTATTTTTTCGATTTGTTGTTATTCAATTGTTGTGGTTTAGAATTTGTGATTTAGTCATGTGAAGCACGGAATGTTTTATTTCATCATCAGTAATGGTCTGTCTTATGTGTCAGGTTCTTCAAGACACGTAAGACCTCTCCAAGTGCAGTGTAGCCTTAAAGCACCGCTCTGTCTGTCTATCCGTTGATAACTTTCAACTCAGGAACTACATTTGTACTAGAGCTAGGAAGGTAGTTTAGGTGTCGTTGGAGAGGACTCACTGAGATGAATCAAATCTGTATAAATCATACAAATTGCATCCGCGGTTCTGGAGATGGGTCAGTTTATACACTCAAAAAAATTATTGGTGTTTATTGACACCCCAAAAGATGTAATAGAACACCTCTACCTCTACACCATTTCCAGTGCTGGGTAACACCAATTCTAGTGTTAGTTAACACCATCCGGGGTGTCCAACACCGTTTCTGGTGTTGACGAACACCTCTACCGGTATTCAGAAACACCGTTAGAAGTGTTAGTAAACACAATTGAAGGTGTTCCCTAACACTTCTAGCGGTGTACTTTAACACTCCTAACAGTGTTTCTGAATACCGGTAGAGATGTTTGTCAACATCAGAATTGGACATCCCGGACAATTGGATTACACCTTTTGGGGTGGCAATAAACACCAATATTTTTTTTGAGTATATCTAAGGAACTACTAGGGCTAGGAAGGTAGTTGAGGTGCCGTTGGAAAGGTATCGCCGCAATTATCCCAGCGAAACATTGCTGCTGAAACCTGGCGGTGGCACATGTGCACAGTTTCCTGACGAGGTTCCGCCTCACTTTTTTAGCTTATAATTTATCATCCTTAATACTGTCGAGAATCTGCATACAACTTCTTCCTCTTTCTCTTTTCCCCTCAACCAGATTGAATCCCTCAGTATGTTATCCCTAGGTGGACAATGTTCTAACCAGTGTCTTTTCTCCTTCACCCCCTATCACCATGGTTTTGTCAAGGGACAATCAACAATTAATTCCATAATTCTTTAATTTATCCCATAATATGTCGTGATGTATTGAGTCGAATGTCTTCGACAGGTCAGTATAAATGACATCAATTTGGCAATATTCACGGATGTTCTGGAAATTTCTTTTAATAAAAGAGAACAAGTTGATGTAATTTATACTGACCTATCGAAGGCATTCGACTCAATACATCACGACATATTATGGGATAAATTAAAGAATTATAGAATTAATGCAATATTGTTGAAATTATTCCTTATTTATTTGAGAAGTAGAACTCAGTGTGTTGCTTTAAATGGTGTGTTATTCCATACTTATCCAGTTGGATCAGTGGTAACACATGGCTCTCACTTAGGTCCTCTACTTATCTTGGTATTTATAAACAATTTTAAATCCGTATTAAAGCATTCCTTTCCTCTCTTATTTGCTGACGATGGTAAAATATTATCGGAGATAAACACTAATGATGATTGTCAATTTTTCCAATCGGACCTTAATGCACTCAACAAGTGGTGCGATAATAAGTATTTGAAGGTTAATGTCAAAAAGTACAGAATTGTTTATTTCACAAATAAAAGAAACAACATAATAACATTTAATTATAGTATCAGTGATCAAAATGTAGAAAGAGTGACTGAAATTACTGACCTAGGCATAATATTCTCATTAAATCTGTCGTTTAGAAAGCATATTGACTAATTATTAAGGAGAGCTTTTAAAACACTGTTTGTTTATTTTTTTCAGCGCAAACTTCACTAAAATTATATTATGCTCTAGTGAGATCTGTTTTAGAATACGGCAGTTTTATCTGGTCCCCATATCAAAACACATAATCAAACAGAAATTGAAAATATTCAAAAGACATTTCTTAAATGGATTTGTATTAAAATTATAAGAAATGAGGTACACAATGACTCCTAAGACAATCTATGTAAAATATTAAAACAGTGACAAAACTCAATAATAGACGAGACACAACTAACGGTATAATATTACA
>JAGDQP010058950.1:0-12465 GCA_022664845.1 Lepisma saccharinum | reverse complement strand
TACATCATCCGCGTATACAAACAGTTGATTCAAACCATTCAATGATAGTCCCTTTTTGTCCCCTTTAATTTTTAAAATCGCATATTCTAACGCGAAGTTAAACAGTAGTGGTGACAAGGCATCGCCTTGTTTCAATCCGTTGCGAATCTTGAAACTATCTGACATATTATTACCTATCCGTACTCTGCTTATGGGGTCGCTGAGACACATCTTCACTAGTTGGACCAATTTTTTCGGTATTCCAAATCGTATCAGGATACTGTATAACTTTTCCCTTTTGATAGAATCATATGCTTTCTTAAAATCAATGAATAGCTGATGAACCGTCCCATTGTATTCCCATTTCTTCTCCAAAATTTGTCTCAAAGCAAAAATCTGGTCCAACGTGGATCTATTTCTTCTAAATCCACATTGGTGATCTCCAATTATTTCATCTACGTATACATTTAGGCGTGTTAACAGAATATTACTTAATACCTTGTAACAAGTTGGAAGTAACGAGATTCCGCGGTAATTATTGCAGTCCGACTTAGCGCCTTTTTTGTAAATCGGAACAATTATTGATGTTTTCCATTCCTTTGGGAGCTCCTCCTTTCTCCATATAGCACTTATCAATTTATGTAGTTCCTTGATTAGTGCCGTTCCTCCTGTTTTAATTAATTCGGCTGGAATATTGTCTATTCCTGGTGATTTGAAATTTTTCAATTTCTTAACCGACATTTCGATCTCGATCTCGCTAGGTTCGGGAATCCACGGTTCTGCGGTATGGATTTCAAATTCCTCTGTTTGTTCCCCGCTGTGTACATTAAGAAGTTTGTCGAAATAACTTTTCCACACATCGACAATTTTAGTCGGATCCGCCTGAAGATCTCCACGTTCATTTCTAATCATTCCTAACCTCGGCTGGTAACCTTTTCTTAACGAGTTTACCCCTTTGTATAGATCTCGTATGTTATTTGTCTTCCCGTTTTCCTCAATCTCCTGAATCCTCTGCGTCAGATATTCTCGCTTTTTGTTTCTGAACCCTAGTGTGGCGTTTCGTTTCGCGTTACTGTAGTGGTTGGTATTTGCTTCGCTTTTATTACTTAGCCATCGTTGCCTTGCTTGTTTTCGTTCCTCATGAAGTTTAATGCATTCTTCATCAAACCAAGGTTTGTGCTAGAACTGTTAATCATGTTTGGTAAGATTCTGTCACTATGATATAAGGCTCTTAGTTCAATAGTGGCTTAACCCAAAAATCAAAGTTTTTCAGTTATATCATATGGTTACATAGTCTCCAGGCATACCTTTGAAATACATACGGTATTGGCTAAAGCAAATATTCGTATTTGCTGAAGAGATAGAAGCAAACGTTCGTTATTTCTCCCAAGTTAACCATAGGAAAAACGGAACTGCTTTTTCGCTCAGTCTGTATTTGTTGATAGAGAAATTTTTAGCTCTATGAGTGGTTTTCGGGTTCTTCAGTTTCTGAAAACATTGAGGCTGTTGATAAACAGAAAGCGAAAGGTTTAAAGAAACATGTAAATAAAAGTGTGTCAACAAGAATTGAAACGTTTATTTCAGAAACCCACTATCAGCCATAATTTTAAACATGACAGATAGCAGGTGTCTGAAATAAGCGATTCAATTGTAGCTAAAGTCGACAGAGAATCATGTAAACAATATCGAAGAAAGAAAGAAGTTTAAATCGGTAAAGAACTGTTGTAGGAAGATAAAGAGTATTTCCATATCAAGTGGTGTCTATGATGATCATGAAAATGGTGCCAATTTGAATTTATTTATTGGCTTTAGGTATCTATGACTCAGGACGGAGTAAGGTAACGGAAAGGATGCGAGAAGGATTAGACCGGGACCTAAGTCGAAGGTATCAGCCCTTCATTAATCTTGCGTGACTAAGGAGAAACGCTTGTTTAATCGCAGCAAAGATAGTCGGCAGCTGGTTACGAACTCCAGGAACTCCTGAATACAGAGCGAACGCTCTAAGATGAAAATGATGACATTCCAGAGTTTTACCTCAGGGTGGCTGGAGGTTAGCGCCCTTTCTTTCTGTGCACGTGGTCACGGTTTCAATTCCCGCTGGGTCCATTGAACGCAGTGGGTCGGAGCCACTTTATCAAAAACTATAGAAGCTTACCAGCTCGTTTATAAACCTAATAACAGTTGATTCATTCATTCAATTTACTCAGATAGTGCTATCAAAATGTGTACGTACAATACTAAAATTGTATTATTAAATCACTACTATAGACATTACCTATTTTTGTAGCACGTTTACTTAAAGGACTAGTAGTTTGTACAAGGTCAAATACAGTTTTAGGAGATTGTACTTTATTTTGCCATCACGCTTTAAAACAAAAACTAATTATTTCTCTGTTTTTCCTTACATAGCTTAAGTTTGCATGTTTTTTAAGAGAAAGGCACATGCATGGAATATTATTTTACTACTTTTCTAGTATTTCTTTTACATTTGAGTTGCAAAATATAATTAAAATTGGTATTAAATATAACAAAATTTAATAGCGAATAACTCTAATTTTATTCAAGGTGATTCAATAACAATTTAAATGTTCTTATATTTTTAACATCGATTTTCCATAAGTTGGAACTTGGGAGAAGTGCTCTTCTTCTACTCACCCCTTCAATTAACCATTCTCTTGATCAATGACATAAGTTGCTAAAACCAGAGAGAAAAAATAGTTAAAACTAAAGAAAATATTTTCTTTCTCATTCATTAAAGGAATGCGAATTTTCTTCCACGGAAAACTACCAACTTATTGGAACAGAAACAGGATTGAATTACTCTCAGATTGTAACGCCGTTACTTCGAGAAATCAACTGTGTGATGCCTTTCCCAAAAGAAGCCTTTATTAGAAGAGAAAAAGACGGACCTCCTATGAGTTTGTTTTTCTTTTATTAAACAGGAAAAAGACTAACCTCTTATTAGCTTGTTCTGCCTTTATTAGAAGAAGAAAAAGACGGACATCCTATGAGCTTGTTTTGGCTTTATTAGAAGAAGAAAGACCGACTTCCTATTAGCTTGTTCTGCCTTTATCAGAAGAAGAAAAAGACGGACATCCTATGAGCTTGTTTTGCATTTATTAGGAGAAGAAAAAGACCTTCTATTAACTTGTTTTGCCTTTAACAGAAGAACAAAAAGACATACCTCATATTAGCTTGTTCTGCCTTTATTATAAGAAGAAAAAACGGACCTCCTATTAGCTTGTTCTGCCTTTATTAGAACACGAGAAAGACCGACCTCCTTTTAGCTTGTTCTGCCATTATTAGAAAAAAGAAAAGACGGATCTCTTATTAATTTGTTCTGCCTTTATTAGAAGAAAAGGACCTCCTGTTAGCTTGTTCTGCCCTTACTAGAAAAAATAAAAGCGGACCTCCTATGAGCTTGTTCTGCCTTTATCAGAAGAAAAAGACGGACTTCCTATTAGCTTGTTCTGTCTTTATTAGATGAAGAAAAAGATGACCTCATATTAGCTTGTTCTTCCTTTATTAGAAGAAGAAAAATGTGGACCTCCTATTAGCTTGTTCTGCCTTTACTGGAAGAAGAAAAAGACGGACATTCTGTTACCTTGTTCTGCCTTTATTAGAAGAGGAGAAAGACCGACCTCCTATTAGCTTGTTCTACCTTTATCAGAAGAAGAAAAGGATGGACTTCCTATGAACTTGTCCTGCCTTTATTAAATGAAGAGAAAGACGGATCTCCTATTAGCTTATTCTGCCTTTATTAGAAAAAATAAAAATGGACCTCCTATGAGCTTGTTTTGCCTTTATTAGAAGAGAAAACGGACCTCCTATTAGCTTGTTCTGCCTTTATTAGAAGAAAATAAGAACGAACCTCCTATTAGCTTGTTCTGCCTTTATTAGATGAAGAAAAAGATGTACCCTATTAGCTAGTTCTGCCTTTATTAGAAGAAGAAAAGGACGGACTTCCTATGAGCTTCCTTCTGCCGTTATTAGAAGAAGAAAAAGACCGACTTATCACCTTCTTTTGGCTTTATTGGAAGAGAACAAGAAACGACGCATGAGTTTGTTTTTTCTTGTCTGAACGGGACAAGAATCAATTTCTTCTTAGTTTGTTTTCTTCATTTTTGAGGGTAATGAACGATATTCTTTGAGTTAAAGAGATTGGTGGCTATTTTTTCTGAAGTGCTTTAACCTTTATCAGAAGTGTACAATGACCATTTTGTGTTAACTGCAACTTAAGAAGGTGTGATCATTACTTTAGCTTCAGATTTATTCAACGTAGACACCAAACATGTCTAAATTTATTAGGTTTTTTATGGCCACTTAGTTATGTTAATGTGTATGTTAATCTAGTACAGTATGCAAAATTTAGTATTTCTTTGAATGTATGATAATATCATTAAAATATTACCAAATCCTATTAGCTTGTTCTGCCTTTATTTTCAATTTTATTTGTTGATAGCTTGAAATATTCTCTGTTATTTTATGTGAATTGAAATTTGCTCTTATATTAACAGATTGTTTGCCTTCTTAGAAAGTAAAGTATTTCTTTCAACAGAAATCAGTTTTTCAATTGCTAATACTGGTTGTAAGGTGGACTTTATATTTATAAGTTGAAAATGTTGTTTTATTTACCATCTGTTGAATACTTTTTTAAAGAAGTAATTGATACAAGGCTCCCAGAAATTAAGCATTTCTACACAGATACCACTAGTGTTGATTTTCCTTAATACTACGTAGACTTACATTACGTTAAAATAAATCGTGTGTTAAAATTCTAGCTTCAAAGACTGAGACAACTTTGGCTGTGGAAACCCCCGTTAATTTTCTTAATATTAGTTGGTGACATTCGATTCTGCTGTACTCGTTGTTCATAAAACTCTACTTGCAATCCGCTCCGACGTCTTCAACTGATATTTCCTTTGCAACATAATCTTATATTACGTGAGTCGTTTCTGAAATAACTGATTCAATTCAACTTTGAACACCTGGAAAGTTTCATTCAATGTATCCTTCTTATTTTTTCAGCTAATAATTTACATATGAAGAAACATATATACTTCGTGACGAAGCAATTGCATGACAACAATTGAAACGCTTGATAGAAGATCATGAGAATTCACATTTAATTTGTAAAAAATGAATTTTTTGCTCACATAGCCTGAGCGGTAAACAATTATATAAAAATTGTATTGATACTTTTTCCTGGTTATGTCGTTCATGTAATTTACATTCAAATCTATAGCACTTCGATCAAAGCATGTTTAATACTTTTTTTAAAAAAAATACGAGAAATGATCCATTTTCAGAATTTTCCTAAATTTCAAAGATGATGCGCGATGATCAGAGATTTTTACACGATTTTAATTTTATTCTTTCATTTTTTTTTTCAGCAAAATAAGCCACTTTTCCGCACTATAGTCTCCCGAACAATAAAAGGTTAGTGTTTTCGAACCACCCTTTTATATATCCATTTTTCCGAATGTATTTTTGATTTTTTCTCTGAATTTCTCGCACATGCTTATAAATGTAACTAAATTAGTGTCAGTACAGTCCATGGAGTTATGTAATCAGTTTTTATGTGATATGTGGCCATTTGAGTACATTGAATTCTGTTGAGGACGAAGAAAATACTTCATATGAGAGCCTTTGTCCGCAAATTTGATGACGTCATAACG
The DNA here is from genome assembly GCA_022664845.1 of Lepisma saccharinum. Classification (NCBI taxonomy): domain Eukaryota; kingdom Metazoa; phylum Arthropoda; class Insecta; order Zygentoma; family Lepismatidae; genus Lepisma; species Lepisma saccharinum. Next base: position 6,808 of record JAGDQP010058950.1, on the reverse strand, counting down.
GGAGTTGCCAGAGGGCACTTTTGGAGAACTTTCTTTTGGAAATATATTTTGATATGTCAAAATTGGTTTTAGTTTGTCTACTCTTATTTGAAACTTTTTCTTAAATTTTTATTTGTTTCTTCTATGTAGGCACGTAGATCTGCAGGATAATCTATTTTGATGCCGCCATTTTGAATTTTTATCTGAATTTCTCCCACAATATTCTTGAAAATGTAACTAAATTAGTGTGAGTAGATTCCATGGGTGTTATATGATCATTTGAGTGCATTCAATTCTTTTGAGGGCGAAGAAAAGAATTTCATATCAGAACCTTTGTCCGCTATTTCAATGACGTCATAACGGGAGCTGCCAGAAGGTACTTTTGGAGAACTTTTTTAAAACATGTTTCGATATGAACTTTCTATTAAAATTGGTTTCAGTCTCTCTCGACATTTACCAGTAAAACGAAAACGAAGGCCGTTTGGAGAGATCGTTTCCTCACCTACTTGACTATTGACTCTCTTTTGGTCTCTATTAGCTATCCCTTGCAGTGATGAATCCAGCGGCTTGCAATGTCTCTGCCTTCCTAATACCACAGCCAACACCGCTTTCAGCCCTCTAATTTGGATATTATCAACAAAATAAGCCAAAAATAGGATCAAGCACTGAGATCATATAATAACCATTCCTTTCGTCTAAAAGCAGTCATTATAGCCAGGAATCATGGAGCCCCACACGAATTCAGGTCTGGTACTAACACAATAAGTTTAACTCAATGCAATTTTTATATAACACCCCTCCCTCATTCATACACTATATCTCTCACTACCACACATTATATCTAAGGTAACCTCGAAACTCAAAATGAGTATTTCATCTATTTTCTAATTAAATTAGTAAGCATCTGCTATGTGAATAAAATCCAGGAATTAGAATGATGCTCTATAATAACGAATGTTGCAACAATGTACAAACGAACTAACAATCAATAACAAATTCCGAACTCTTTACATTTCTGAAGCATGAAAACTAATAAAATAAAAAATAAAAAAATCTCTTTCGGTAGGCCTACAGGCTAACGTAGATCTCGAAGTTGTTTTTATTTTCAAAATCGCCTTATATGAGCGCCATCGAGAAACTATTTATTGTTTTTTTTTATTATTCATCAAGAGCTGTACCCCACAAGACGTATATATATAATTCACAGTCATATTCAATCCATTACTGGATGAGGCCTCTCAAGGAGGGAGGATGTGGTCTACTGCTCCCATGCTGACCAGTATATATATATATATATATATATATATATATATATATATATACTAACGTTTGTTTCGCTGGGAGCGCTGCCCCCAGACCCCCGTAGTGGGTTCGCCCCCAACTTCAGTGCTTTTGAGAGGATGTGCCTCCTTTATCTTAAAAAAATCTCCCTGCAGCACTACACCACCATGGTGTCGATCTGCACCCTCCCACGGGGGGCGGCGCCCCAAAGGGGAGGTTTGCCCCATTTACTGTAACATACTCTTAGTCATACACCTTCAAAGAAAGTTTCGTTTCTCCACCTTCAATGATTTGGAAATTGGGCTTTTGGGCGGCCATTTTGGATCCATTGACGACTTTTTGAAAGTTTCCTTATATTGTCGTGACCTACGTGTGATGGTACACCTTCAAGTAAAATTTCATTTATCCAACCCAAACGATGCGCAAAATGGGATTTTGGGCGGCCATTTTGGATCCAATATGGCGACTTTTCCCAAATGTTGTAATATTTCCCTAAATTACTCGTCATAATACACCTTCATGCCAAATTTCGTTTCTCTAGTTCAAACGATTTGGAAAATAATTTTATGGTCCACCATTTTGGATTCAAGATGGCGTCTTTTGATACATCAAGTAATATTTTAGTAGCATACAAGTGATAATGCACCGTGTTACCAAATTTGATATTTCTAGCTGCAGTCGTTCAGACTGTGTATTCTATACAACACTGGGTTCGGCGGCCATTTTGGATCCAAGATGGCGTCTTTTTCAACATTTCTTAATATTTTCTTGAACTACTACTGACAATACACCTTTATGCCAAATTTCGTATCTCTAGCTCAAACGATATGGAAAATAGATTCCTTGCTTCCAAAATTTTGGATCCAAGATGGCGTCCTTGAATTCATTAGGTAAGATTTTCGTAATCAAACAGTGATATTTTACCTTTGTGACAAATTTGATTTCAATACCTCCAGCGGTTTAGGCTGTGTATTCTATACAACAATGGGCTCGGCAGTCATTTTGAATCCAATATGGCCACCGATTTTGCTCATTAACGAACTAAACCGAGCAATTAAGCCTAGAAACAACATATAAAAATTTGGTTCAAATATCATTAAATTATGGCCGCTAGCGTGTTAATATATATATATATACTTTCATATCGTACCGATCTCAATAGGTATATTTTTCTTCGAAATCTACCTAAAAAACGGAAATGAATTCTTTCAGTATATCATATATCACCATCAAAATCGCAGTAACAAGCAACTTGTAACAAACGTAAAATTTATAATCGTGTAATGCACCAATCTGATTTATATACTTCAAGGGCTCTAACAGAACATATGGAATACTAATTTAAACTTTGGTCTATTTAGAAACGTAGACTACCAATGTCGAATCTGAGATATATAGGACAATCTCTGGATACGTTCGCTGACTTACGTAAACTCCAAGAAAATAAAAAAAACACAAAAATTTTAAAACTACCGCCTACACCAAACACCAGAATATATGTCTATGCAAAATCACTTCGGAAATAATTTGACCCATACACATTCAACTACAAGATTTCCAGTAATATCTTCCTCAGTAATTGGCCCGAAAGAAGGACGCTTCTGCATTCATGCACGTCAAACTAAACTCGAAATATAACAGACTTCCATCAAGATACCCTGAGTAGAATATTTGTCTCCGCTCAATCGAATTAAGTATTTCATATATCACAAGAAATACAAATTCCAAAACAATACGCGAACAACATGTACCAAATATACTCCTCCATGCATTGCCCAATATGGTTTCTAACAATGAACAACTTTCTGCAACATGGCTTAGGTGCGCACTCAGGTTATATTTTTTTCGCATGCAGAGATTATCCAATATATTCCTTCCACAAAACTATTATCTTCCAATAATCCATACTGACAACTGATACGGACCATTCTGATACGGACAACTCAGATAGTGACTATTGTGATGAATGAAGTAAATGTACAGCATGAAAGCAAGTAAGGACTGAACGAACAGTGTACAAAGCGAAAAACAATAAAATTTCAATTTTCTCACTGCTTATTATCCCACGTGCTACCGACTTTCATTTGTTACACTCAATAATTGTTGTATTAGAAGCTTGTAGAAGATTTGTAGTTAGATACAGGTACTAGGTACACGTTCGTCAATGAACTTGGGTACAACTTCGTCAATCTTTTAGGTACAGCTGCTGATCACTACTTGAGCCATTTATTCCTGGACAAGGGTGGAAACGGGTTTGAATTAATAAGGGGTACGTAATTAAGTGAAACAACATTGTTATATCACTACCTGCATAATAATAATATATAAATCTATCCTCTTTGTGATACAGTAATTAAATAGTAACAGTTGGAATGGGATGTTGCGATTCTTCTTACGGCCGTTGATTTATCTTATTAATACCTTCTCCATGTAGTAAAGCTGCCAGGATCCCCTTTTCTTGTGGTGGATTTGGTTTAGTTCGTAAAATCATCTTGATTTTGAATTTATTTACGTCCTTCTACTATCTTGGGCTGAGGCTGTAATGAGGTACAGGATGAGGACGGTATCGGTAAAAGGTCTTACCTCAGGTATCATCCTAGTATTATCCTTGTGGACCTGACGTAAATCGTGAAATATGTCAGTCAGGGTGGTTGACCACAAGTTTCGAGCCCGCACACCTACCCATTGCCGATCCCAAACATAGTAAGTTACCGCCTGGACCTCAGAACGTAATAGAGTAAAGTTTCACAGTTGAGTGGGTACCTATATGATTGTAATCTATTCCTTCATAATAAACCGAGAGGACGCGGCTAAGTGGTAGAGGGATGGTTTAGTATTTTGAAGGTTCTGGGACCGATCCCAACTGCAAACCATCCTGACTAAGATTTTTCAGGGGTTTTCCTCAGTCAAACCAAGTAAATGGAAAAATGGTAACTGCCAAATGGACCATCGAAGTCTACCTTCCAATATCATCTCTCCAATCTAATCCGCCATGAGCCGTACATGGCTGATGGCCGTGAAAATAATTCGCTTAATGTATAACAAATTCCACATATAGTTTTCGGTACTACCTTTCTAGTCACTTGTCTCAGAGGCGAGAGAAATCATCCAGAGTTTCATAAAGGGAATAGTGTGATGAGAAAATGTTGAAAGGTAATCGGCCACAGCCTAGTATTGCAGCTACCACCTTGGCATTAACCTGGTCATACTGAAAGAAAAACTGTCATATGCGTGGCCACCGGCATCGATATCAGTACTTTTCGAATGCTAAGACAAAGCTCTAACAACTGTTCTAAGGCTTCTCTGTACATATTAATAATTCAGAACAAATGTAGCAATTCCAATACCTAAAGATGCTGAAGAACAGATCAGCATCGAAGAGCTATGGACACGGGAGAACTTACTTCTCTGTATCTGCGAATGGAAGCTAAAGGGACAGAGACCTATGTGATAACAACTTCATAGAAATTACGTTCCACAGATAGGAATAAACTTTTAGTGTGCGTGGTCAAGGATTCTCGTCCCGTGGGAGTGATTCAGAGACCAATTAATTAGAAAGTGTATGGCCTTTCTGTCTTGTAAGTGTATCTTACAAGATTAACAGATTGCTTCGGACGTTAACAGCAACCCATTAAAGTATTATAAGATTGATTGATTTTCTTCGATAGATAAAATAAGATAAAATGATTTTGGGGCGGTAACAGAACTATGGCTTACGCCCTCCCCGAGTTATCACATTTGAATAAGACCAACAATTAATTTTATTAATTTTTATTTATAAATCGCGTTTTCTTTGGAGGAGCCAAAACTACAAGCAGTTGAAATTCACCTTCTACGTTTTTGTCTAACTTTGCATAGGACACAGATTGTCTCAGATAAATTTCAAGGTACCCTGATAACTTCATTTGACCTATATTTTCTGTAATTCGAACGTGTGGTTTTATCTCGGCTGTACATTTCACGGCAATAAGTAAGTATAGAGGTAATTCATTTCTTTACAAGAATCTTGTGTTAGGTAAATATTGAAATAAACACAGAAACGTTGACAACTGCCACGACCGGGACTCGAACCCGGATCACCCATTTGCCCGCCGGGTATGTTGTCCATTACAACACCACAGCGTCAATTCTCTGTGTATAGAGATCCGTGCACCTCCAAATGTATGTGGTTCCTTGACTTCTTAACTAGCTACAGTGGCTGGAAGATTTGTTAAGGTGTAAGGGGTAGTCAGTATTCACAGAGCATTGAAAGCATACCCGGCCGGCAAGGATCGGGGATCCAAGATCGGCAGTTGTTATTTTTTCTGTGTTAATTTCAATAAGTGAGTATTTATTCACTTATAATTGATAGAAACACTTCGATCGGACACTGAATATATCGAACATAAATCTCAAAAATAGGATATATTTTTTTCTTCTATCCATGCCCATTTACTATCTAGTGCAGAAACGAGAAATATGTCGTTTTCTAGGACGCTTATAGTAGTCTCACGTATATACTCTGCAGATTAAAGGATCGTGCATAGAATATTAAAAGTGCTCAACAACAAATAGCAATGCAGTTGAACTTACATGAACCGAGATTCGACCTGATTTAGGTTGACCTGATCCAGACGCTTTCAGAATTTTAGTCCTGTAATACATAATCGTATAAATGCACTGCTTCTTGACATTAAGAGAAAGTTGAATTTCATGTTTCATTAGTGGCAGCAAAAATTATGCAGTAAACGAACTTCATAATTATGTTTATTTTAATGTGTCTTTAGTCATTCAAATATGAAATTAATGCTTGTATCAATTTTAACTACGTTTCTTGTTTAAAACGTAGAATACGTGTTCACGATATCTTCCACAGTCTTTTTTTATTTGAAAAGTCTTAGAAGCTAAAAAATGCATAGTACGAATGGATTATATGTCTTCTGGGCAAAAAGTTCCATAACTTAACCTAGCCCAACTTCAGACGGTTAGCGTAATCACAAGGGTCTTGTGTAAAACACGCTTTGGTTTGATGGCATTCTTCAGTGTCAAAAGGTGGAGTTAGCCTTAGTTATTACGGCAACTATTTAATAATGATTGATAATTTGGCCATTATCATATCAAACAGTAGAGCTACAGGATATGTAATCGTAAAAAAATATGTATATATCTGACAGGAATACTAGATTCTTGGCGCTTATTTCAGTCATAATGACAGATCATCAACAACATCATCTACAACATCTGCTACCGCTAGTTGTACCAGAACCTCCACTACAGTCTACACTCGGAAACATTCAGTATCATCCCAAACACACAGCAGAAAAGACAATGCATAGCATTCAATAGCGATCAACAGTCTGTAATGGTGTAGCTCTGGCTCCAAGCTACTCTATATTATATTGCGTTAGTTTAAATTGTGTTAGGTGAAGCTTCGTTAGGTTTGATTGCTTTAAGTCGAGTTTTAATACCTTTGATTATGTTATGTTGAGTTACGTTAGGTCGGACTAATGTGTTGTGCATTTTAAACAAAAGTCCAAATGCCTAAATGAGAGTTTAACGATGTTACGTT
>JAGDQP010058948.1:556-12465 GCA_022664845.1 Lepisma saccharinum | reverse complement strand
ATCTGGTCTTTCAGAGTTATTGAGTGTAATTTGCAGATTTGTACAACTCTTGTCAGTCCTATTTATTTGTCGAATTGAATCGTTATAGAAGGTATCGTTCTGTACTGTATATACCTGGGGTAAAAACATGTCATAAATATTAGTGAACTGTGTTTTTACCAATAGAAAGCGTGTTAAAGAAAGGTTCGTTGTTCCCTGATGAGCTTGTCCACAGTGTTTTCTCCTTTTTGTATGGATCGTGATGTATTGTTGACATATCGTAATGCAATCTCAAAACATCTGTCGACACTCATGTGGGTTTATTTTGAAAATTGGTACGTAATGTTTCGTGAGACTTATTTTCAATTAAATTCTCACATGAATGCACAAATAGGCTATAAAACGCACCTGGCACCTCCCACTAGCGTGGCGAAGCAGAAATCTTAATGGAAGGAACGCTTACAAGAGTGCAAGTCCGTGTTATTTTATGTTAACGATATGGGTATCGTTTTGAAAATGTAAGTGCAATTTCTTTATTACAGAAATTTCTTTAGCTAGTTGATTATTTTAGAAATAAAAAAAAAAAGTTTGAAAGGGTTAAGTTTACAGTGATCAAAATTGTTGGCAGGGTAACAAATCAGATTCTGCAAAATAAGAGTAATTAGTACAACTTGCACATTAGCTCCGTAATTGGACTCCAAAATTCGATGTACTTAGAGAGTAACGTGATCAGTTTCGGGGAACAAAAGATTTCTTAGTTATTTCCCCCTTCTACTTTCTTCCGCAAGGGACATTTTCATCTTTCTAGTATCTCCCGCTTTAACCCGTCGTTAGTGCCAACTGTCACCGCGCCCTTTTTTGAACCAGCCCGTTTTGCATCCTCCTTTAACGGCCCTTTTCACCCCAAGAAAAACTCAAGCTAATTCAACCTGTCTCGTTTTGCTATAAATTTAACACCTCATCTCTGATTAAACTATATCCCTTCGTCGTCCCCTTGCTGTGTTCGTTCACTGCACTGTTAACAACAGATGAGACCCTTCTCTCATGCTTTTCCCACTTCCACTCGGTTGGAGGAGATCGTAACATCGACAAGGAAGGAATAGATAAAGAGATTGTGGATACATGGATTACAGAAATTGACTTTGGATTCTGACCAGTGTTAAATGCTAGTTAAATAATAGTTGGTGTTGGGCGTAATATTCGCCTAGTAGTTAGTGAGACAGTCTGCTTAAAATAATAATAATAAACATAGGTAAACTGACAAAGGGGCGTAAGCATCAAATGTTACGGATAGAAGTTTGAAGAGTTTCTGTCGTAATTGTCACAAGAAATTTAATTCCAAGAAGACTGTTAGAGATAGAGAAACATTTTTTGTCTGATTACGCTCAAGGGACCTCGATTTTTACAATTTTGGCGCCTTTCTTAGATTACCGACAATGTAACTTAAAAATACAACGGAGGAGGAAAGTTAACTTTTACAGCCTTTTGGATATTCTTTCCTTCTCAGAGCAAATTGGTATGAAAGAATCTGGTGTATGAAGTACAGTAGTTATTTAAAACCACCAATCAAATTATGTAACGAAAATTTTTCTTCCATCACCTGAAGGATAGAACAGTAACTGTATATAAACTTAATCATAATAAAATCATAACTTATGCTTCCTAACACGATAGGACTAATTAAATACACTGTGCCAACTTCCCACTGAAGTAATGAAGTCCTTGTCCAAATTTACTTTGATTATTTTTTTAAATGGTTGCCTAAATAACTCGGTCATTTTTTTTTTTTAACGAAATACATTTCTTTTTAAATATCTTTGAACGACCACGCCGCCGCGGTTCACGCGCAATGTGAATAATCCACTCGTGAGTAATCGCGAGTTTATAGCATGAGTGTTAATTTAGCATGTTAGCAATCATTTACTAAGGTATTTCTTTATGTGGGATCGTAACACTTATTTCTCTTGTACTTTTATTTTTTATGATTGTATGCAAATACACGTTAATCAGTTTAGTCTTCATTTCCGCGTCTTTTAGTAATATTGGTAGAAAGAAAAGAGATCGGTCTGAGTTGAATAGTACTTGCAGTCATTACAGTTAATCATTTAGTTAATAAACTTAGTTGCGAGGCTGCATTGTTTCAGCCGTAAGTCATCTTAAAGAGTGGGGCCGGCGCGTAGCCAGAGAGACTTGAAGTTTTCTTGACCCCACATAAAATATATCGTGACCTGTGTCACCCATGAGTTTGGATGGCGACGCTGTTTCGAACTCCCAATAACCGTACTATCATTAAACATGATATAATTATTGTGCGTTTGCGTGTCGAAATCAATATTCCATTGAGGAAATTTGACACACCTCATTTTTCTGTTATCATTGGTAATATTCGATAGTTGTGTAGATGAAGATGAGTAATCACTTTCTTTTAGTGATTGAACACAATCATTTACTGTTGTTCCTTCCGGAATCCGGAGCTGCTGAGCAGATTTAATATTAGTTACGAAAATGGCGATATAGGAGTGCAACTTGGCCGTGATCATATTAACAGTTGATACGAATTCTTTTAAGTGTGGTCTTCAAAGAACTCATGAAGTTTTGTGTAAATCAGAGGTCCTTCGAATATCCTAGATCCATTCATGTAATTGACGTAAGTCCCATATAATAAAATACATTCATTCTTGACTTGTTCAACGATTGGTTTCTAATACGAAGTTGCCTTTTATAGAGGATAATTTATTTGCATTTGGTAGTTTACTTTTTTTAATTTTTTTATTCGACTTGCTTTAGGAAACATTGTTTTTATTCAGTATTGTCGCTCCTCTTCAAGACAAATCGTTCTTTATTGATATAAATATAACGATTTGTCTTGAAGCCTGACGTTATCAGTTTTCCAATGTTTCAGAGAGAAGAGTACTTTCTGACTAATTGGAAGCACTAAATTATTTCTTCCATCGATTTATGTAGGGTCGCAAAATATTTTTACTACTCTTAAGTAGAAAAGAAGTTGTTGTTTTTGAGATCTATTACATACTGTGCTGTGAACTCCGTAGACATGTTTTGAAAGTTCGCGACTCTGTGCTGCGCGTGTAAAATCTCTTGACTTTGTCGTATAACATAGCTGAGTTTTTTTAAAAAAGGCTTATTTCGTAGCGTGTTGTGAAGTGCCTAAAAAATTGAGGAATGGCAAATGAGGGAGAAGGCAAGATTAACGAAAGCTTCTGGCAGTTTCAAGTGATGAATTAAAACCTAACGTCAGTCAACCACTTCAAAGCAATCAATGGCAGTGAGCGACAAAGCTCGTGCCTGTGCAGCGATAACAAGTGAATTATAGCAGGACGGAAGCACTTTCGTGCACGGCAATAAGTTGCGGTTCTTGATTTATGTCCTTAACCCCCCCATCCAACCCTCAGCTTCCCGCAGATTCCATTCGTTTTGAAACTCCCAAATTCTCTCTCTTTTTTTTCTTCTGTTTTTCAATATGCTGTAAATGCGAAATAAGCAATTTCGTTCTTTGCAGAGCGTAGTTGGAGCATGCGCGTGGACGTAATACGCGATTGATGACTTGCCCGGAGAAATGAAAAGGGGAGAAGTGGGTATATTTTTAAAAGGCTGTTTTAACAAATTAAAAGGTGAGCAAAGGGAAGAGGAATGGTATCTCAAAATATTTGAAGTACCATCCTGGCTTTACGTCGTCGGTATTTACTAATTTACCAATTAAATTAGAAATGTGAAAAATCACTGAAAGCTATTCAAGTGAAAAGAGGTTATTTTGTAAATAGATGTCATTTTCTAAGTAATGAAATTACAGTACGAATTGTGCATTTTACTCTGTGCATTTTCATGAGCGCAAGCATGGAGCAGTTTTAGTCTTTACAACAAGCAGCAAGTTCTATTTTTTTTTTCGAAGGAGTTACTAACTTACACCTAGGGCTGTGCGTTTTTCGATTCATCGATATATATATATATATGCTATTGATATTTCGATTCGATCGATATTTGATTTCGATTTAAACATTATTCAATTTCCAATAATTATTTTTGTATGAACGATATGCTATTTCAACAATTTTTCGATATGAAATTTTCGATATATCATTGGCTTTTCGATTTATTTGCGATATCGAAATTCGGATATAGCACAACCTTATCTGCACCCTGCTGGAGTTGAATACACATTCTATTGCGACAGAGGTTTCTTGAACTACCACTTTTTCTGTTTTAAATTTCGTCTTACACGATTTCAGCACCGTAAATTATCATAGATCACTTCTCACTGTCCTTCTATACACAAGGGCGCCGATTTCTGTGTAACTGTGGGGGGTAGTTCAGGTTTTTTTTTTTGCCAATTAAGGGTCTAAGAAGACACATATGATACAAATCCAATTCAGATTTTGCCAAGTATTGTATATTCATAAAAAAAAAAAAAAAAAAAAACACGTATAGTCATTATGGAGGCTTCCCCAGGCCATTACAGAATTTAACTATGTTTGTATAACGTTAAAAACATCACTAAAGCATATTATGTTCCAACTAATAAGAACAAAGTTTCTGCTGTTACTAGAAAATAAACTTAGGAAATAACAGAAACTGATGTTAGTCTATGCAGTGGAGGTATTCAGCTTTTCCAAATGTGGTTCTCTTTCTGTCCGGCTCACCCTTCCGCCGCTACTGCTTTATTGGACAAATATTGCTTTTCTTCTTTTAATTCTCGACCTCGACAGGCATGGTTCAAGAAGCTTTTGTCTCACCTACAGTGAGAAAAAAAAATATTTAGACAAGTTGAACAAAGGGAAAAAGCAGACTTATCACACGCAAAACGTGACCCATTTCGAAACATCTTGTCCTTTAATGATAATTTGGATACGTTAGATAGATGCTATAGAAATAACTACTACTCGATACACCTGTAAGGTAACAGGCAACGGAAGAGTGACGACTACGTAAATTCACCGCAAAAATGTATTTGGACAACCCCATACTACTCTCGAAAAAATGTTTTAGGTACCCTGCGTGGTGTATTGAAGCAATCCACGCCGTGTCAGGCATAAAGAAGTAGCATGGGGAACAAAGTGAGTTGAATAACATTGGAACTGCTCACTTTAATTTAAAATTACGTGCGGAAGGTAAACGGTACTGAGACATAGCAAGCTTGTTGGAAAGCCATGCTCTTCCGTTGGATACTTCATCAAGAAACATAAAAAACAATAATTATTGGGGATTCGTTCTGGTCAGCTAAGGAAACTAACTGCCCGGAATGAAATTCACATTCTTCATTCTGTGAACAAAACTCAAAGAATTAGTGATAAAGATTTGGTTACTTCACTTGCCTAGGATTTGCAAGTTAATGTTACAGATGTGTAGATGTGAACAAAAAAGTTGGGATTCAGAAGATGTGTAGCCAGAAACAAAACACACATATCAGAAGAAAGCAGAAAGAAGTTCTAATTTCCCAAGAAATGTAAATATGAGTGCCTGGAATTTTGGAAAAAAGATTCCTATTTCTTGTCTAGCCCCAACGATACGCAATGGCGTTCTGTCAAATCATATGGTAGAAAATTAAGAATCGAGCACCATTTCATTATCCACGTGCAAATTGCCTTCAAAAAATGTCTCGCTATTCTCTTCGATCTTTAGTCAGTTGTGTTGTAATGAAATAATCCGTAGTACATACCGCATGTGCTACTACTGAAACGTATTCATATTCTTCAAAAAAATTCCAATTGCAGTTGCTGTGTTTCCCCACTTGTAGTCCGCGATCTCCTAGGGTTCGCACACCAAATTATATATTTTAAGATATTTGTACTCCTCGTATCACACACAACATAAGCATGCACGTATATTTATTGCCATATCTCAACTCATAGTAATGCTATAATTTTTCACTTTTAGTTTTTAGTAAGGAAGGTAATTTGGCAGTATTTGGTAATGAACGTGGTATTTAATTTGTTTTATAGTGCACTGATCTCTTCACGGGAGATCTCAACGAGCAGCATAGGTTGAAGCGAACATATAACTTTATCTGCTGTGTCAACCCTACAGCACTAGGGTTCCTAGAAGCAAGCTTATAAAATAATGCTTACAGATTACCTTGCTTTAACATATACCATCGCGGTTTAAAAATAGCATCGATAGATTAAAAACAGCAAAATAAATCGAGGTCATTGAACTCAAATCTGAAATCAGTTTCTCTCCGTGTTTTGGTTGAAGCGCTGACGAGCAAAGTAAAATGAAAAGAGGACCTAACATTATTTTTAGTCCGCTAAGAATTACAAGCACGTAGCGACAGCAACGAACTTTTCAAACCGCCCTCGTAGTTTTTCCTTGATACCGTTATGTTGTGTATGTGTGTTTAGAATGGGATTATGGCTACTATTCAGTATGCGACAAGTAAAGTTAGGTTGGTATACACTATTCTTGTGTAGATTTGGTTATTTGAATAGTAAGTCTTATGGGATAGCGTTGGAGACATTCGTATTGAATGAAGCGTTCGGTCAGAACCGTAGCAGTAACTGATTAACACCGAAAAAGATTATTGCAGATAATATGTTACTCTCGTCCCGAGCGGCCGTGGCTCAGTTAGTAGAACTTCGCATTCCGGAAGTCCTGGGTACGATCCCAGCCACCGACTATCCTCACTGAGGTTTTTTCCTCAGTCGCACCAACTAAATGCATGGATTTTACCTTTTTCTACCCTACCTCGGCCTTAGCCGTTGATGCCTATGGTGACAATCACAAATCAGTTTAGTTCAGTTACTCTGGTTATTCTCCCTTCTTTCAGTCTTGTACTTAAGAGAAAACGAATTCTGGAAGGTTTTTACTTGAAACAATTGTAACATTTTATTAGTTGTGTGGAACAGTTTGAGCGATGACCTGATCACTCCGAAACATTAGCCGTGAATCTCTTTCAAACTTCACGAGGTCGAACCTCAACTTCAAGATTCCTCGTGAATTTGAGATTGTGATAGTTGGAGGTGGAAATTTTGTTTCGAAGTCGGGTGTAAAATTCCTTCGTGAGTTTGATGTTGACGGAGGTCGAGCTTGAAGCATTATGGTGAGTTCGAGGTTAAAACTTTATTTTAAGGTTGAGGTTGAAGGTCCTTCAAAAGCTTGCAATTGAGTAAGGTCTAGTATGTAATTTCGTCCTGAGTTCGAGATTGAACATTTATGTCGAGTCGAGTTTGAAGTTCTATCAAGAGTTTACTCTTGAGTGAATTCGAAGTTGAAATTATGTCATAAGTTTGAGGTTGATTGAGGTCGAGGTTAAGTGAATTTGAATTTATTTATAGCTTTTAGGCATTATGGCTCCGGCCGATTGATTTTCAGTCGTGAGTTTGACGTTATGTAAGTTCAAAGTTGAAGTTACATCATGAGTTTGATGTTGAATCTCTCGCGCGAGGTTAAGATTTTTTAGGCATTGGGGTTCGAGTTGTCATCAAAAGTTGTGCATTGGTACCAAATAAAGCCATGCCAAATATGGCCGCCCTAAAATTATATTTCACCGGTCCCCTAGACCCCTAAAGGGCCCAATTGATTTTTGCAAAACAAAGAATAAACATATTATACCAATTTCTATATTTTTGGGTTGAGTAGTTATGAAAAGTTGTGCATTTGGTACGAAATGTCAAATGTGGCCCTTCTTGGCCGTCAAGCGTTTTCGGGCGTTTCCAAACTAAAATTTTCAAGGGCTAACTGGTAGGGTGGGTCGAAATTTTTGTTTTCAGATATTGGGGTTCGAGTTGTCATAAAAAGTTGTCATTGGTACCAAATAAAGCCATGCCAAATATGGTCGTTCTAAAACAATATTTAATCGGGCCCCTGGTCCCCTAAAGGGCCCAATTGTTTTTTTGCAAAACAATGAATAAAAATATAAGTTTCCACATTTTGGGGATTCTAGTAGTTATGAAAATTTGTGCATTGTTACGAAATTTAGCCATGTAAAATGTGGTTCTTCTAGGCCGTTAAGCGTTTTTGGTCGTTTCCAAACTAAAATTTTCGCGGGCTGAGGGGCCTCTCAAACTCAAATTAAAAAAAAACAATGAAAAAAACCGCCGTTTTGGGCCCCCCGAAAGAAAAGTGTTGAAAAGTTTGTCTTTGAGTACCGTGCAAAAGTGATATAATGTTATGTTATATTTGGTCGTCCTAAACACAGCCGGATCAAAAAATATTTACCCGGGCCCCGGAGGCCTGAGTTTCGTCATGTTTGATTGGTTGCATTGCAGATCTCAAATGAGGATACACTATCTCACGTTTGTTCTTGGCACTGAAACCTTGCACTTGCACCTGACAAAAATAACAATCATCCGTGTGGTTTAATTGTTCCCGCCATACCATTGGAAGAGCAAAATAAGGGGTGCCCATTGTTTATTTTCATCGCCAAACACAAGTCCGAAATACACAAAATAGGCTTCTTTCACAAATGGTGTTATCTTTACTCTTTGTTTACACATGTACTTCACATATATATTTAACAGAAAGTGTTCGGGTCGTTTCTGCAGCCACATGACTACACTGTTCTCTGAATACACAAATCTACGCTTTATGCAACCGTGCAGCTCACTCCAGTCGGTGTTAGCAGACCATCTGTGAAGTAAAGAGCAGTCCATAATTAGTGTTGCCAGACCACATACTATGGTGTATTCACATTTGCACTTTACATTTATCACTAGAAATGGAGACGGTTGGAGACATTCCTTGGCGTTCTATCGCATATACACGGGACTTTTATTAAACACAAATCCTTGATTACTCAAAAACCTGACGTGCTGGGAAAAAAAAAAACGGATTGCACCGTTGAACTGAGCGCACCAAACTCTTTTAAGAACACCCATTCATTCGAAAACATAATTTTTTGATGCAGAGCAGTGTTATAATTTTGAAAAAGGACGATTTTTTTTTTATTAAAAAAGAAATTTGAGTTTGAGTAGTGTGCAAAAGTTGTAGAATATTATGTTATGTTTGTTCGCCGAAACACAGCCAGATCAAAAAATATCTAGCCGAGCCCCTTAGCCCGCGAATATTTTATTTTGAAAATTGCCAAAAGTTCTTGACGGCCAAAAAGGGCCACATTTGACACGTCTGAATTTCGTACTAATGCATAACTTTTGATAACTACTCGAAACCCAAAATGTGGAAACTGGCATAATATTTTTATTCCTTGTTTTGCAAAAATCAATTGGGCCCTTTAGGGGGTCCAGGGGCCCAATTAAATACTGTTTTCGGACGGCCATATTTGGCATGGCTCTATTTTGTACCAATACACAACTTTTGATGACAACTCGAACCCCAATATCTGAAGAAAAAAAAAAAATCGGCCCACCCTATCTTACACTGTATGTGCACACTTTTTATGTATATTGGGAAAACAAGAGCGCATAATATTGAAAGAGCGCACAATCTTAAATCCTATTAAAATGAACGTTCTAGCTTCGGGTGTACCATTATCTTAATCAATTATATAATAGATTTGGTTCCTGTTTTACTTTTTTAGAGAGGAAATATGTAGTGTACATCTATTGTAATGTAAGGCATGAAGCCAAATAAGTTTATTGCATTTAAAGAATCGGTAAGCTTGAGTAGATAACCCAATTCCGAAAATAATTATTAAAAAGAAACAGACGTTTTAATTTTGATCATGAGCATCTGTAAGATATATATCACGCGCATTTCTGCGTACTTGTGTGTAACGCGATATAGTGTGTATTTTACGTAATATTCCTGACATGAGTTCGTGTGCCATCCTATACATGTACAAGATAAAACGCATAGGGGTTAGCGATTTATCATTCTTTGTAATATGCTGCATCATTTGTTTCCATCCATGACATACTGCAGGTCGTAATTCTTTTAGTAGTGTGGAGAGTTGAAATAAGAGAGGGGGATGCACATTTTGGAAAGCCCGTGCTGAGATTTAATGTCATTTTTATGTTGGAGAAACCAATCGTCACACTACGTTTTAAACAAGCTTTTGGAACAAAGAGAAGAAATGGCGTTTGGTGCATAATTTTGTCGTTCGAGATAATATCTTCGCTGAGTTTCGATTATTATATGTATAAGATGTAATCTTAGTGATCTTTAATAACACTGATTTGTAATGGATGATTTGAGAGAAACAGTTTTTATGTGATTAATTATATGTATTCATGTACTACGTGCTGAAAGTAATTTTATCTTAAAATACGCGATTGTCGAAGCGAACAGTAGACATGCAGTTTAGTAATTCATTATTTTAAAGTAAGTGTGTGTTTTCTGTAATGTTGATGAATGATGACCACCCGTATGGTTAAAAGTAAACGATAAGCATTTTCAGCTATTTGAAACCTGAAAGTTTTATCGATGGGTCAGAATGCTTTTTTCACCAAATTGGCAGAGGAGTAGGATTCTGAAAACGTTCAGAAAGCAATACTGAAAGTGCTTTCGTCCATAGAGACGGACACAGTGGCCCAAAGTCTGATTCACAAGAGTAAGTACTTATGGTGTGATCTAACAAGGAACTGAACAGACCGCTCACTCTAGGATTTTGACCATCTTGGCAAACATGTTACCCAATATTTGATATAATGACCTGCAAAATTTGGGCTGAGGATAGGCGCCCGGGCAAAGATAGGCCACTTTCGATTTTTACTTGTGAAGTCAATGGAAGCGTGTTTACGAGATACACTCACCAAGTTACAGAGTCCGATTTTGATGATAATTCGTATGTAGGTGCAGTGTCTAGGTAAATCTTCACAGCCAAAACGATAGTTCCTATGGTCAACAATTAACGACAAGGGGACCCGGAAAAGATGGAACGTAGAGAGCTAGTAAATAGATAACAGTAAGAAAAACGCCATTTCTTTTACAAACTGTTAAATATATTGAAAGCAAATAGCTATTAATAGATACTGAACAGGAGGCAATACATGCTGGAGGGTATTGCAGCAATGACCGCCATCTTGAAAGCGGTCATCTTGACTCTGCTTCGATTTTTTCAAATTCGTAAGTGGGTCAAGTGATATATCAGTCTGCGCTGGAATGTTCCAAGTTAGTTTTGGCATAACACTAATCCTGTACGACAAAATTACACGTGAAATTGACCTGGAGAATGTGTGAAACGAATGATGAGAAAACGTTTCTGGTTGAAACAGTTGAAGAAACGAAAACCAAATGGTTATCACTATCTTGGTGTGGCCGTTTGGTTTTTGTTCCTGGGGTTTCTAGGGCTCTTAAATATGTTTTAATAAGTGGCATATCAATTCACTTCTCCGTATTTTACCTTTTACAGTATGCAAAGGGAGTCTATCAAATCCAGACAGTGTGAGTGTAATGTGCAATATGCGTGCGCAGAGAAAACAGTTAATGGTCAGGCAAAGTGTTCTAATGAATGCGGAAAACAACTCTGCCCAGCTCCACTATGTTGAGGATGTAGTGAAATTCCGGAATCGTACACACATAAAAGCTTCCAATCACTACTGGCCGAAGCAAACGTTTAAAAATTTAGTGTAAGCATAAGATCAGATCAACCACTCAACACGGCGTGTTCTGGGTTGCTTGTGAGACAGGATATTATTCAATAATGAGAATCTTTGAGTCATTCTTCTCTAGAATTGCACGTATATCTCGCAGCTTCCTAGATATTGTAACACCAACACATGAGTATGGTAATTGTCGGTTCAAGGAGTTTATTTTGAACCGTAAGTACACACATGAATCGTTGAGGAGCGTTGCAACTTCTATTGGCTTCTTTTACTCCATAAGCACGGAAGGAGGAATCGCTCGCATTTCTGGTGTTCTTATACTTCATGACCACGGGACCTACTCGTAGCCTGGCACGGGTACGAGAAGACAATGAATGGGAACGCGTGAGGCATTGAGTCCTGGGGGTTATTTTACTCTGTGATTGTTTATTTTTCTTTTAATTCGTAAATAAATAAATACGATTACAATTGGCAATT
>JAGDQP010058947.1:0-12465 GCA_022664845.1 Lepisma saccharinum | reverse complement strand
TATACACTCACGAAAAGAGAAACTTATAATTGTATATCAACACTTCAAAAGTTTTCTTAGTTTTGAAATTATGTTCATTTCTTTCTGATAAAGAAATCCATTCCAGCTTATTAATGCATTGGTTGGATTGATCAAACTTCCAGATTTCAAGTAACATTAATTTAAACTCCTGAAGAGAAAAAGAAAACTTCCAAGGACGTCAAATGTTATAGGTCACAATGTTGTTAGAGAACTGTATGTGCTATGTTACTCAGACTGTCAGTAGTTATATCCTTGAAGCACAGATTGACGTCTGACTGAGAATGAACAGCTAATGAAAAAAATAAATATAATGCAACTTCCTTCTTTAACCCCTCAACATTACACTAGAAAGTACAATGCATTCAAAATATGTTTCATTGAAGAAAATAATAAAAATCTAAAGAAAACGCAGTGAAAATTCTTATGATATATTCAATCTTACAGAAGTACATGTAGCATAAAGATACTTTAAAGCAAGGTCGTGGCATCACAAGATTAAACACAGTCGCTTAAATGGAGTTTACTGATTTCAAATCTGAATTTAGTTTCTCGCTGCTAGGTTTCATTATGGTACAAACACTAGGTTTCACTACTAGGTTTCATTATAGTCTGCTTTACAAACAGATGGACTAAACATAAATATTGGAGCCCCCACAAAAATATTTGGTGTGGTTTACACAAAAAAGTGTAAAAGGAAAGTTTTCGAGTGGTTAGGACTTAAGAGAGAGAGCCAGCTACATTTCTTTAGCTTCTCTTTCCATATTTCACGAATGTTGAGTAAGCAAGGAAACTGGTGTTAAAAGAATTGATCATCTGAA
This sequence comes from Lepisma saccharinum, assembly GCA_022664845.1. Classification (NCBI taxonomy): domain Eukaryota; kingdom Metazoa; phylum Arthropoda; class Insecta; order Zygentoma; family Lepismatidae; genus Lepisma; species Lepisma saccharinum. Next base: position 11,626 of record JAGDQP010058947.1, on the reverse strand, counting down.
AAGTTTGAAATCATGTATTTCCGTGACACGCGAAGTTAAGCATTCTGCAGAGATTGTAGGTTGAATATAATCCCTTTTCCTCTTTTCACAGATTTTTTGTTATTAGTTCGTACAATTTTCCAAATGTTTTCAGGATTTTCTGCAGCTTATTTCACAGCATGTACACAAAGTATGAGAATCCCGTTCCAGGAGTTTTATTTTCTTGAGAGGGACACTGGACATTTTCCTGCACCCCATAATTGTAAAATAATATTAGTTACAGAAAGTGAACTTCAAGAATGAAAAATTAAAATGGCCGAGATTCAGATTAAATTAGGCTAATGTTACTATATTTAGGAGCAATCTAGACATTTTTACCCAATGCAGATTTTGATATTTTATTGATATTTTCTCATTCACTCCTTCTGATGGGTAAATATTTTGAAATTTTCTGCAAAGAATTCTCTTTATATTGCAAAATTATCATGAACAAGTGGTGTACATTTTAAAGCCTGGAAATTAAACTCCTTAAAGATATTTGAAACATATTATATTTATGTTGTTATATTTCAGATAACGTTGGCGCAACATTTTAAGAATCTGTAGCAAAAATTAGAATGTAAAGTTTCGTAATTGGTTCTACGTTGCACAGCTGTGTCCAACTTAATTTATTGGGCTGGAACTAGCGAATGAAATATCCAGTTTATAAGTAACCGTGGTATGAGCCATAGTTGCCTTTAGGTCATAAATGAAATTCCACCTCGAACTGAAATTCAAGACAAAATTGAACCGTTTCAGAACGTCATCTAAATCACAGCATTACCAGAAAATGGAAATAGATGTTATAATTATAATGCAAACTTAAATTACAGTATAATAGAAGTCGATTTAGTTTCCCGCCTCTTCTTGCATCGGTTTTATAAGATAGTTATTTGAACATGTCAGACTTTAGTTTTTTTTTACCCATACTTATATTCTATCTTTTTATCATAAAACATCAAAAAATTTCTTGCACTCTCCTATCATCTTGTTTCCCCTTCTTTCCAACGTTCTAGACATTCCGACTTGCACTACTATCATTTTGCATTACTACAGTCTAGAAAAACGCCAACGTAACAACTCTCTAGATATTCTAAATGCATGTTGGGGATGGTTGTAGATATTGTTCTTCGGCGACGCTTGTGGTGGATCTGAAGATGCCCTCTTATTAGTTTTTCTTTCTGTCATGCCCCATCTATTAGTAGATGTATCATCATTGCACGAATTAGGTCAAAATAGAACGTAGAGAACGAACAAATAAGAATTATTTTCTTTATGAATTTAAATTAATTAAAGCATTTTACATGGTTAGCAGTTAATAACCCTATGCAACGTTTTAGATGATAGTCTAATGAACGCACCATATGCCGCTGGTTTGTTCTGCGCAGCCAACATGACACTGCAAATTGAATCCGTTTGGAGTTGACATTTAACGATTTTAGAGTAACTCCTCAAGAATACCGTAAAAGCAGGCACGTCAAGTTGACCCAACCACATCAAGCTCTCAAAACCATAACCATCCCAGGATTTAGTGCATATTTTATGCTAATTTCTACACGATGGGTTTAGCCCAGAAATCGAAAATAATGTGCTTGGGCCAACGTAAAGTTGACTCAACCACAACAAGCTATTATGAATAAAAACACTCCAAGATTTAGTGCATATTTTGTACTAGTTTGTGCACATTATCCCTTATTTTGTGCACTCTGGGTTGCAGAATAAAACTACTCCAAGATTTAATGCATATTTTGTGCTAATTTGTGTAGACTATCCCATATTTTATGCACGCTAGATTGACTCCAGAAATCGAAAATAATGTGGTTGGGTCAACGTCACGCTGGTCCAACCACAATAAGCAATCGGAAGAAAACCACTTCAGAATTTAGTGAATATTTTGTAGTAATTTGTTCATACTATCCCATATTTTGTGCGCGCTGGATTTGGCCAGAAATAAAATAATAATAATAATATGGTTGATGATGCAACCATAACAAGCAATCCGAGTAAAAACACTCTAAGGTTTAGTGCATATTTTGTGCTAATTTGGGCACACTATCACAGAACACATGGAACCAGCATGGGAGCGCCACAAAAAGAAAAAGAAATCGGTTGTCCTTTTCCTTATGTGTTGCTGTTCATACGAAGTAACATGGTCGCACCACCAGAAATTGTTCAACACGCCACCAGTCCTAGTTCTGGTCTCAAAAACGGAGCTGGAAGAAGCAGCTACTGCGGTTTTTCTGTTCTTACCTTTAAATAAATGCCAAAAGTGTATAAACCGAAAATATTGTGTCCATCCAATATCACAAGGCCGATCAACGAAATGAATCTTCTACACTTCGTACAGCGATCTGCGATAGTATTCTTATGTATTATTTTAATTTAACGTGCATAAACATTGCATAGTTTGTGAGAAGATACAGTATTTAAAAGACGAACTGGTTGATGTGAATACGAACATGAAAGAAAGTATACAACTACAGAACAAGCTTTTGGTTATTGGTTATGTTATCGAAACATATCGGAAACTGAATAACTTTTAATGAAATTTGATTACTTTAGTGAACGCAAATAATTTACAACCCAGAAAGTACAATTAATAAATGTTTATAAAATTGCTGAAAACTGAGTTTAAAAAAACATGTATCAGAGGCATGCTTTCTGATATTGTAGTCAGATTTTAATTGTCCCATGCGCGTGAAATACCACTGCAAATACAATATCCTTCCTCTCAAACGCATTTGTTTGGTACTATCTTTTATTACTAACTTTATGTTCGCTCAAATGTGTTTACCAGATTATAAAACACAGAATTAGTAACAAGTAAAAATGCTTCATAGCTCTAGATCTAAAATGTTTTAGGATGTCATGAATTTGCCTTTCAAATGAACCATTTTTAAACTAGCACCAGAATAAACTACAAAATTTTTACTACAAGCTTATCGAACACATTCAGTGTATAGGGCTAAGGTACGTTTATATATCATGCGCTCTCTTACGAAAATTTAACATTGCTAAATGAATATCTGAAATACGAACTATTGGAGAAATTTACAGTGTTGAATTACATTGCTGAATAGATTTAAGAACAATACATTAAAAAAATTACAAATAAGCTTTGAATTCTCGAAATGATTTTCAATCTCAGATTCACAATCTAATTTTGTAATCCAAAATTGACCCACATAAATATGCGTTTGGTGACTCGGAAAGTCGCGTCTCGTTTGAAAAGGATCATTTGAGACAATGGAATGACATGGTAGCGCTGTTAATTGGTGTCTCGAAAAATGGCATGTTACCGCCACCTGAATTCTGGCCGCGTTGCTAAGGTCGCAGCCACCAGCACATGTGAAAAGTTCCATTTAAAGGTACGAGACAACGTGGTGGTGCTGTTATAGCGCCTTCGTGTGTAAGAAACCTTATATTTAGCAATCCTCATGTACTAGAAAATATAAAATAATTCTAGTTACTCCGATTGCTTGTTGTGGTTGGATATGCCTGAAGTTGGCACAACCACATAGCTTTCGATTTCTTGCTTAAACCCAACGAGAACAAAAATATTAACTTTATCTTGGAGTGGTTTTTATTTTTTTTTGAATGCTTGTTGTGGTTGGGCCAGTGTGAAGTTGGACTACCTACACTGTTGGCTACTTCTGGCTAAATCCAGTCTGCACTAAATATTGGACAGTGTGCAAAAATTATCATAAAACTATGCACTAAATGTGTTTAAAAAATTAGAGACTCGAAGTATCATAAATGATACTTCAGGACTGAAGATGATAATGAGAATGCTATTGTAAGAATGATATTTTCCCCCCCTCAAAACGAGTCTCATATTGATGCACTCTATTTTTAAAGATTAATGCCAAATATATGTGAATAATTGATTGGAATATCCTCTATATTGCGAAGTGTCTCTATTTCTTTATAGTTTATATCCTACAATAATAATAATAATAGAAAAAGTAGAAGAGTTTAATTTTCTGTACGTTTCATATTGCACAAGGAATGTTGTCTTAAAGGAAAAGCAGTTAATTCACTATATAACTTTTGGTCATGTAATTACTGCTTTATATATTAAAAGGCTTTTGATTTTGACTATATGTGATCAAAGATAACATACAGTCGATAACTCATGTTAACCTGGAAGGTTTTCTTCGAAAAAAAAAAAACTTACTGAAACACGTTAGAACCCCTCCTTTGTTCTACCTAAAAACTCCGCTAGAAAGTTACTACTTTCGAATACTTTTTTCTAAAACAAATAACGTAAATTGTGTGAGAATGAATACCAGTAAATTATTGGTTATACATAAGTGGCAATATAGAGCTGTGCCTAACATCATATGTGAACGCGAACATTACATTCTAAAAAGCTTGTACTTATTTATTGTATTTTTATGAAAAATGTATTTACTGGTAAATTGAATATGTATTTTTCGTTTTCGTTACAGGTAAGTGTATGAGAAAGATTTACTATTTCGGAGAATCAATAAAGAAATGTGTGATTTGTTACAGATCTCACATCAAGGTTTAAGATATATTATACTTACGACAGCCTATCTACATGAATGTAAGTAAAAAATAAATTACTGTAATAATTTCTTAATGCTACTGCTTTGTAATTTGTTTACAATATAAATCAAACATGACTAAGTTAAATTGTATATGCTTTGGTATCAAAAAGATGTTTATTAGAGGTGAAACTAAGACAGCATGAAGGTTTAAGTTCGTTTGATTTGTCGCCCTGAAAATAATTCCAAACCTAGTATGTAGCTACTTCTAAACACACTAACATTTAACTGTTTTTATAACAAATAAATTAGTTCGCTGAAGTGTTGTCGAAATGCTCATTTGCTTAGTAAATTACTAGGTTAGTGCAATTCAATAAATTACTAGGTTGGTGCAACTCAAGTGTCCGGTACTTACCAACAATACCGGGTCAGCCCAAGTACTTTCCTCTGCATCTACACACTTTTGTCATAGCTTTAGATTCCACGAGAAAGAAGTCTGGATTGTGTGATGCTAAGATGTTATCAACCACATGTCGAACGTCTCTGTTATCAACGAGTATGTTCAAGAAGGGATCAAGACGGCAGAAGAGATGACAATCAATGGGAGATCAGTTTGGAAAATATGGTGGGTGAAGAAGAGTTTCATACTGTAGCTTACTGAATGTCTGCGCAGTCATTTGTGCGACATGTAGACGTATTGTTGTGCAACATGAGGACATCATGTCTGTTGGTTACTTCTGGCTGCCTGAGGGTTATACTCCACAACATGTATTTTTCATGTAGTTTAGTACGGTGGTATTAGACTCCCGCTCGATTTGCTTCTCAAGTTTGATTTTCTTGCGCAGACTTCAGGTATTTGGTGTGCAGAATTAGAAAACGTTGGGTACCATTTTTTCGCTTTCGCTTTCATGTATTTTTTCAATATGGCGGCCAACATGGCGGATGCCAATTTCACGTGGTCTATACAGCCTAATGTATGCATTATTTTAAAGAAACACCCCTCTTTTTAACCCACTCTCTCTTTGTTTAGTAGAACGGTATCTTTATAAATACATATTGTACAAATTTTTAGAGCTCTTTCGGATATTTCAATGTTAATTTTATAATTTTCGCAATATGCTTGTATTGAGTGTCTTGCGGAGGTTCTTTCTAAAGAGTGGAATGAAATTACGAATAAGAAATCATTGCATCCCAAATAATGGCCAGTTTTACAGTGGAAAGGGTTAGCATAAGGACATTATGCACATCCAGTGGTCGTTAAGAGAGTGGATGCATATGTTAAACATAATATGAACGTACATGTACATCGCATGGCCATATTATGGACATTCCTCTGATGTTTGCAATTAATGTCCTATCAAAGTACAGATTATTTGAAATATAAACAATTGCATATGGTAAATATACACAATTGCATTGCATAAATTTTATTAATAGTTGCTGCTCCTAATAAACGTCCATGTAATGGTCCGACAGTCCATATACATAAATCAATTAACATCAACAGATGCCAGTAGTCGCTGATTCTTCAGCGAAATATGACGATAAAATTGTCAATGAGGTCTCACCAATAAAATTAATTTGACACCTTCACACCCAAAGATACATCGTTAGTGCACGTTGGTGCTTATGAAACTAACGTTCGTCCATGATCTAGGACCCCGTTTGGAGCACTAACAACGAAATTAGTGTCAATGATTAGTGCAACATTAGTACTTTTCAGTGCCAAGAAAAAACAACGTTCGTGCTTCGTTAATGCAGGTGCTAGGAGCAAAAAGTTTGGATGCCAAGTTTACGCCAGCCCCACGCTTGAAGCATTAACAATAAAATTAGTACCAATGATTAGTATATCATTAGTGCTTCTGAGTGCACCACTTCCTTACGTTAGTGTTCAATTAGAGTAGCTGCTAGAGCCAAAATTATGTTGGAGCTAGGTTCACATTCAAGTTAATTCACGAGTTCATAACTTTAACTTGATACACTAACAATATAATTGGTGCCAGTCATTAGTGCATCGTGAGTGCTTTCAATAAAGGATCTTTTCGTTAGTGCTTCGTTAACGTAGGTTCTAGAAGCAAAAACTATTGGGAAACCAAGGTCATATTTGCCGTGCCACTTCAAGCACTAACGATAAATTTAGTGTCAATGGTTAATGCATCGTTATTGCTTCTTAGTGCACCACTTTCTTACGTTAGTGCTTCATTAGAGAAGGAGCTAGTGCTAAATTAATGATTGCGGCTAAGTGCACGTTAAAGTTCATTCACGAATTTGTACATTTAATTGGAAATACTCTCGTTAGTGCTTCGTTACTGCTTTCTAGCGCTGAAAGCCAACGTTATTACTTCATTAGTTAAAGTGCTACAAGTAAACACACTGGAGAGTTTTCTTCAGTGCCTCCATACCTGGGGTTTTGAAATGCATTCAGTCTCCAATCAAATTGACTACAATTAATACTTCTTTGTACCGTGGAAGACAAAGACGGCCGAGCCTGGGACCCCACCTCACCCCAGGAATGCCGTGGATTGAAAATATGTGGTTTGTGCAACGCATAGAGGGATAACTAGAAGCACATAAATTCATGCTAGCACCCCGTCCCAATTTAAGCACTTTTGACAAAACGATATCCAATGCTTAGTGCATCTTTAGTGCTTTTTCGTCCACTACTTCCTAACGTTAGTGCTTCATTAGGAGCGAAGGCCAAAGTATTGTTGAGACGGCAGGTTCACCTTCAAGTTAACTCACGAGTTTGTAGCTTTAACTTGCACTAACAACGAAATTAGTGCCAATCGTTAGTTCCTTGTTATTACTTCTTAGTGCAAAAAGTCCAACGTTAATGTTTCATTGGTGTAGATCTGTAGATGAGAGAAGTGAAATACGGCAGAGAGAGATATGTTAAAACTATCCCCTAATTTAAAATACCGGTACTGATAAAAAGTTAGTGTCATGGTTAGTGCATCGTTAGTGTCTCTTAATGCACCATTTCCCAACGTTGGTGTTTAATTATAGTACGGGCTGGAACCATAAATGTTGAGAAAACAGTTTACGTTAAAGTTAATTCACGAGTGTGTACATTTAAATTGACGCACTAAGAACGAAATTAGTGCCAAGTTAGTGCAACTTTAGTGGTTGTTAGTGCTTGTAGGCACTAGAAGAAAAGTCCATTCTATCTGCCCATTTCAAACACTAATGATGCATAATGTAACATAAATATTTTTCTTTACATCTACTTCTATTCTATGTCCAGTGTGTCGCATCAATATAAAAAATGAGGTATGTTTCTATTACAGTGATTCAAACTCACTTAGAAGTTATGTCTCTAAAATGATTATGCCTCTGATAAAAATTGTAAATTGATCTTAATAAAAAAATACTTAGGGTCCAACGGACCTCAGTGTGCAACGTATGTCATAAAATTAGAAATGTGTAGCATGAGGGTTAATTTTGATTAGGAGAAATTGCTGTTTCCGAACAGAGCAATTTTTAGTAATAATAATGAAACCCACTTCATTTCTTTATTGAAACTTCGAAGTACCGGTACTCATTGATACATTGATTTTCCAATGCATGTGATCTCATCCTCTAATTCCGTATCGATTCAATAGGTCTGGGCCCGATTGCTTAAAAAAATCTTAATGGATAAGGTCCCACACATATTTCTTCTCTGTATTTCACAAAAAGTTTAGTACTAACTTTAGTGTCATATACACTATCATGTACTTTCCAACCAATGTGTTAGGGTCCAGATACGTCTCAAATATTTTTGTAACTTGGGCTATCTTAAACCCAAGTTGCCCAACCCATAATTTCTGTTTATATTCCTTAAAAATGGAGCACTAGGTGAACTAACAATTCACTCACCATAACATAAGTTTGGGTAAGTCAACGTAGGTCTAAAATTTCTTTATGTGAAGTTGATCCAATCCACAGTTTATCCCTATATATCGTTTAAGAAAGAGGCGCTAATGTTAGGGTCATATATTTGGGTCCACATCGGTCTCCAATATCTTTGTGGGCCCTAGTCAAATTTTATGCCCCATACGTTGCTTAAGAATGGAACATTAACGTGCGCTAATTATGCACTAACGATCTCATGCATAAGGTCCGGATAGGTTCTTAAATTTCTTTCTGGGTGAGGCCAACTTGACGTCAGTTGGTTCCACCTATAGTTTTTTCCTAAGCTCACTTAAGAATGAAGCACTAATGTTAGTGTCATTTGCACTAATGTGCAGTAACGATCTACTAACAAAAATATGACTCTATTCGCGAGATCCTCACGGAGGGCTACGGGAGAGGCCAATATGACGTCAAGTTGAGTGCCCAAGCAGTTTTTTACTTCTCGCTCAGGTCGCATTAGAGTACGAACGTTGGGTTGCTAACACTAACGCCCACTAGCGATGCACTAACGAACTCATATGATTTAACTTGCGAAAGCTTTACAGAAGACTAAGGGGGCAAACTTGACTACAAGTTGACCACCCCACATTTTTTTTACGCCATTCTCTGTTTCTATTCGAGAACTATCGTTGGATCGCTAACACTAAAGTGCAGTAACGATGCATTAAGGAACAGATATGGTTTAACACGCGAAAGCTTTCGGAAAGGCTATTGAGGTACCGTCTTGACGTCAAGTTGGCCATCCGCACAGTTTTTCGCGTCTGCTTTTGGACCTATTGGAGCACACATTAGCGTCATGTGCACTAACGTGGAGCAACGATGCACTAACGAATGCATGTGGTCTCATCCTTTAACTAAATATGGGGAGCAACCTGACGGAGCTCAAGAAAAACCTAGACAGTAGCACACCAAACTAGTTTTCTTAACAGAGAGAAGCACGATCATTTCGTAAACGTAGGCGAAGGCAACAAGAATACGCGATCGACAAAGACCTCACAATATTAAAAGTTGAATAGATCTTTTTTTTAAGTTGTCAGTAAGGCTTCTACAAATCTTCTTCACAGTTAAATCGTATCTAGGTTAGAAGAGTAAAAAATATCGCAGGTATAAACATTCACCTGGTTTAGTTGAGGAATAGATGCAGAAGACTTGATCTAGAAACTAGAATTGTTAAAGTGATGTGTAAATTCAACAACATAAACATTATATGAATTAACATTGATTCTTCCAAAAGCAATGAGAACACTATACTTAGTATATGGACATTCACCTAAGTTTTGTCCCATAGCTTGGCCGACAGCCCTTACAATCATGAATCAAAAGACCCTTCACAAAGAATGAGAAGAAAAAAATCCCCACAAATATGAGCAATCACCTAATTCATCTCTTTCCTCCTTTATTTGGTTTCAAATTGTCAGTTTCTTCTAGGTTGTTTCCTTGAAACTCATGTTTCCAGAAATAGAAGAGGGAATCAAGATTATCAGGATTAATGAAGTCTTCTTATATCAACATCAACTTACTATGCTTGCTAGCATCAAAAATACAAAAAGAAAGTTACTATTTTTTTCTTAACAGCTCCCATTGGCATAAAACAATAAGCAGCTTCGTAACAGACTTGCGTCTTTCGTTTGCTTTATTGATTAATGAAGAAAAACGTTGACCTGTCAAATGGCAGAATAATGATGATTGAGTATGCCATGTGTAACTAATTGCAATAAATGAATGGCTCTTCAGAAGTCTTCGTAACATAATTACATACCTATATATTTATCCTTGGAGTGGATAATACAGATGATGTATTGCAGCATAAATTACTTGACCTCTGAGTGGTCGATATTTGCATACAGATCCAATAAAATATCATGAGAGAAAATTGTAATGTAAAACTTAAGAATTTGTGTGTATGCTTCTTCTTAACCCAGAAATAAAAATTTTGCTATATTTTTTATTAAAAAGATAAGAAGTAATTGACTTCAGAGCTGATATATTCTATCTAGAACTGGTATATTACAGACCCATTTCCTACGTTAAAAATCTAGCAAAATTCAAAATGGTCGACTTCAGGGTAGTGGTCATGACGAACGTACCCTCCAACCTATAGTGCCTAGCGTTTTGCAAATAAACAGTTGTTTTCAGACTTACAAAGAACACTCGCTAGGTGTCAGAGTCCGATTTTGATGAAAATTCGTTTGTAGGTGCAGTGCCTAGGTAAACCTTCACAGCCAAAATTATAGGTGCTGCGGTGAACAAATAACGACAGGGGAACCCGAGAGGTGACTCCCAAATGGAGTGAACGGTGAACAACTAATCCTATATATAGCAAAAGTGGAGCCAGTAAGCAACACCAACTGTAAATATTGCATTATTTGTAATACCTTTCACTCCACGTAGCGTGCACCCAGACTTCAACGTTTAGGTCTATTCCAATTATCGTTTAACGAAAGTCAATAATTATTAAAGAACTGTAATTAATCGCCCCGAGCCCGGAGCTACCTGAAGAGAAAGCAATGTCGGCACGCCCAAGCCCGGCCCGACCCGAAGAATTTTTCCCACAAAAAAATCCCATTTTTGCGAATTTTGCTTCCCTGGCGACACTGCAACAGCACTGGTCGTAAAAATTAATATCTCAAAAGATACATTCGTGTATACGAAATAAATTTCCTAAATTGCATTACAGTCAAGTGAATACATACATCAATAGGAAAAAACTTATTACCACCGTACATTTTGTAATGTAATTGCTGCATAAGAGGATATTTCATAATAGAAGTGCGATAACTTCTCCCCTAACGTCCTCATGTTTACAACGCATATAACATCTTCTTCGTATTGGAATAAGCTTTCCAATGAGACTACTTGCAGGGTTCTAGGGCGTCTGTGTGTGAAGCTATAGTGAGTTTTTGCACTTAATAATGCATTCTTTCTACACATGTCGAAAGGAGACAGGAGGACGAGAAGGGAAGTGCAATGCAGGAAAAACATATAAAATTATAAAAACATAAAATTATACTAATTATGTATAGAAACCTCAATTTCGGTGAGGATCCAGACCCCCGACCCGCATAGTTACCCCATTGAGAAGGGCACTTGCTAGACGTCGGTGTTCAGGGTAACAGAAGTAATCAATAAATGTACGGAATTTAGTAGAATGGTTTAGAAAATTTTGTTGCATTTGCATAATAGGGTAAAGGATAATAGGTGAT
>JAGDQP010058946.1:0-10213 GCA_022664845.1 Lepisma saccharinum | reverse complement strand
CTTTGTATTAGTTTTAATTTTTCGTGTAAATCTGAAAGAAATCAAAGGATTGATTTCTCAGGGTACCCTGTAAGACATGTATTGGTTACTCACTTACCCTTGTAAGAATTTAGACTATTGTCTGTCTACCTTCCAGGAATAATTCCATCGCGGGTAGATAATATCGCAACTAAAGGCATCTGGTTAATGGTGTGATGAATTACTTCGAAGAATAAAGAGCCACTGCCAAACCGTTGGTCGGGTGGATAAAGCATTGCATTAATAACCGGGGGACCCGGGTTCGATTCTCGGCGAGGTGATATTTTTTTTTCTTTTAAAGAAATTTATTGTTTTTGTACTTTTGAATAATTTCTCCCTTTTGTTTCTTTTCATATTTTCAACATTTTTTTTTTACAACTCACGTAGATAGGTTAGAAACGTCACGTTAGTTTTTTTTCGTAAGGGCTGATTTTCATGAAAGCTTGCGTTTCTTGCTTTGCTTACGATTTGGCTGAATAGCCACTTGAAATACGTGTTACGCGTAGAACATGTCATAGGGGACCTTAAAACACATGTTTCAATTGGCTACTCACCATAATCGCAAGCAACGCAAGCTTCCATGAAAATCAGCCCTAATAGGCATTTTCAGCAGTTCACTCTGCTAGACGCCACTTGAATTTAGCTGGAAATAGGTTAAAGATACTTAAAGTTCATCTTTTAAAGATAATCAGTAAATATGTGGACCTTTAACGGTATAAGTCTCGTTTCCAGAAAAGATAGCTATTGTCAAAATATTCATGGCAATTTTTATTTCATTCTTTTTGCGACAGATATGTCTTATGTGCCAGTCAGTATTTTTTTACTTTAGTATTGTGTGTAGGTCAGGTGTCTGTTTCATCTGTTCGCTAGTGTTGTTTGGGAGGAAAGAAAAAGACTTGAAAAAGTTTTATTCAAACCCTTCTGCGTGAGACAAGTGTTGTCGACAAAATCGCTATTCAGAACACGTAGGGCTCCAGCGCCATCGTCTGAATACCATTAGCGATGTCTGCTGCTTCTGCCTAGTGCCTGATACACTCCACTGAGGTCGATCTTTTTTTTTTTTTTTTGTATATACATTTTTTTTTTTCTAAGTAGAAGCATCCATTTTAAAAAAGAGAACGAATTCCAGTGTTGTCAGATGATTCCTATAAATAATTCTATAATCGAATGATGTGCCGGTCTTTCGCTTCTCCAGTTTGGGTCTAAACTTGATTTTTTTAACAAGTAATTAATACTTTTTTTGTATTTACGTATTTATTTATAAAAACGTAAAGTTAATACAGGTTATCCGAATAATCTTATCCCGTCAAATTGGATTTGTGTTAGGAGGGGAACTAAACATAGCAGCTGAGTGGACTGGGAGTTCCACACAAAATTCTTGCAGATATTTTTTTTTCGAGGAATGTCATATTTTGCATTTGGACGTCTTCTAAGTCGTTTATTTTCTCTGGGAATTCAATGTAGAATATGTATCTGTTTGTTTAGCTATGTGTCTGGCCATCTCCATTTTATCTCGCAGTCTTGATTAAATTTTCTACCTTTGACAGCAAATACAGTCATTTGTCTTTCCATCCCTCCTACTTATTCCTAGCATGCATCTATCCATTTACTCTTTGTGTAGCTCTTAATCTTTGAGTCGTTCGGGCATTCATTGTCGACGTTTCTTAGTCGTGTACTTCCTAACAGGTAATTGATTATGGACTTTGCACTTAAAACATTTTACATCTTCCGTTTATTTCATCTATCGACTTGGCATTCGATGTTTTAGTGTGTCATAAGTAAACATACTCACTCGTGAACTCTTACCATTTTTTTCTCTGTGATTCTTTCTTTCTTTTCAGCAGATTTGATTGCACATTATTTTTCTTTTACTTAGATTCATTTTAAATCCTATTTCCGAACTCTTGTCACCCGGATCTTCTATTCTGGTTTGTAGTTCTTCTGCACTTGAAACAAACAGGATTATATCATCAGCAAATCATAGGTGATTAAGGTATTCGCCATTGACTTTTATTCCAACTTCGTCCCAGTTTCCTCCAGATCCACAGAAAATAGTTTTTGAGGGATTGAATCTCCATGCTTTATCCCTTTTCCAACTTCGAGTGCTTTATACTCACTGTTGAATCGGTGTGTGTTCAGCATACCGAACGTTCAGAATCAATGTATGGATTTAGGCAAGACGAAATTTCGGTAACGTAAAGGTAGAACCTGACTTAAACAAGGTCACAAAACAGTCGACGAAGAGAGTCTACACAAATCACTGGGCTCACTGACTGGGTAATGGAAGATAATAAATGCTAAGCATATTAATTTTGACCAAACGACCGTGGCTCAGTAGAATGAAGGTTCTTTGGCTGCTAATCAGGACTGAGATTTTTTCAGGGGTTTTCCTCAGTTATGGAATGGAATCTTGCCGGGATAGTACCTTAAAACTAGACCCTGGCCAAATTCTTTCCCATATCATTTCTACTTTATCCCAACGCGTGCCAGAGATGCATAAAGGTTCAAATTCATTTCTTAAGCGTGCTTGGAATGCTGAAATTAAGTCGGAATTTCGAACACTCCTAATATTGTCCGATTACACTCCGTAGACGTATTCCTGTTTATCAGAATGGCGAGAAATCTTACATGTCTTAGGCCGGCATTTCATACACGCGCTAGCTAGCGATTTGCCTGGGTAGCTAATTGAAAAACTTTTATTTTGAGACTAAACCATAGACACGCGGCTAGCGCGCACATGAAAAGCCGGCCTAACGTTGCAGTGATTTTTTTTTAAAATTGTGAATTTCTATCGAAGATTCTGGCAACAGTGATAACGACATGGCGCGAACTAACAACGAGAATGGAAGGGTTGAAGAAAAAAAAAAAGACAAAGTTGTAGTCCAATGAATCTTTCTCGCCTTAAGGAGAGGGCCAAGACAAAATGGCTGAGTTGGAAGAAGACCATAATGGAAATGAGGAAGTTTTCTTTGTAAGGACCTCAGTTGGACGCAAGATCATTAAACCTAAGCGTGATCCATTCCTTCTTTTATTTTTTCGTTTCTTAAAAAAAAAAAACTTAGTTGTTAAAAGAAGCAGCAAGAAGATGGATGATCGTATGATTTCTGTCCAGTGTAATCTATTTTGCCCTTTCTATTGTTTTCCTGAAAGTGCTGGAATGTAAAATGTTGGTTGCCTGGACAAGAAAATTATTGCTTGGAACTTGAATGTTGGATCAGGTGTGCTTTTAGAATGATGTTGAATAAAACTAAGCTGGCTGTAATAGCGCGGCAGTTGAATGATGGGACTCTTTTTTTTTCTGTAGCAAACTCTTGTAAAAGAAATAAATAGCTTTGTCAGTGCCTCTCGACTTAGCAGTCACAAGGGAACTATCTCGAGTGTAACAAGCGAAATGAATTCAGTGTTTTAGAAGAGTGACTATAAACATGTTTATAAAACTAATTATTTGGAATTAAAGTTTCGTATTATTGTTACTAACTAAATGACATTCCTACTTAATTAATATTGTGAAATTGTGTTACAGTAACGTACAGTTGCTTTTGTCGTATAACGATTCCATTTAGTTTACTACAGAAGGGTTATGATTAATACAAGATAAAAATTGTGTATTCAGCCGCGTAGTGTAGTGGTAATGCAAGCGAACTTACAGGGAGTCACACAGTTTATGAATACTGACGCCAGACATCCTTACTTGGGGTTTACCAGTTTTTCCTGCTCAGTTTCAGGAATGCCAAAAGGGTAGCTAAACCAAAGCTGATCGTTAGGTTCCGCCATCGTTTTTCTCTTTACTCGATGGTCCCGGGTTCGAATCTCGGCATTGGTGTAGATTTTAACAGTTAAAGGGGCGAATCGTAACGGGCCGAAGTCCAAGACTGGTCCATATAAAAATAAAGTTTACCAAAAGTTTTTGGACAAGATTGTGACGGACATCGGATTACGTCCCTCGGCGAAGACGTCTCAGGAAAAGGATAAAGAAAATACCTGCCATGGTCTTAGTTGAAATACCACCTGGTATGCGTGTGGTAAAACGGGTGATAACAGCGGGGACTCGAACTCCTCAGTTACCAATCAAAAGTCCGCGACATTACGAAGTGGACCACAGGGTCTGGGCGAATGGAATGAATGGAAAAAACAAGCCTGGTTTAAAAATCCTGTCGGTATTTGTAGAGTACTTCTGATAATTGTCATATACAGTTAAATGAGTGGCATTCGTCATTTGAATGCCCTAAGTGGATAGAGTGTATTAAGTAAGATTTGATTAGTAGTAAGGGTCACAAAAATACCCCCTGATTATGGGACTAAACATAGTCTACGGCAGTGATTTCCAACCTTCACAAATACAGGACTCACCTTGAACCTTCACGAACCCCACAAATGTTCTTTTTTTGAAAAGGTAATTCTGCTATTCAGAGAACTCAGTTACTCAAGTCCATCAAATCAATCAGCATAATCCATTCGGTCTGAGCCAAAGTTGCCTAAAGGTCATCAAATAAAATTTAATTTTCATCCAATAAGGAGGTACAGAACAGTAATTGTCATTTGGAAGAGATTTTAATCTCGGGAAGGCAGAAAAGTTGCTACGTTCTGAACCATCTTTGGAGATAATGTCTTTGTTGGATTGTGTCATCAGTTCATCTCTAATGATGATAGATGTTCGGTTCGAAGATCTCTGGGCAAGGTGAACCAATGATGATTTGTTGTTACCTTCCATCGGATGAATCTGACGTCCTAAGGACGGGACCTACAGTGTAACGTGGATTTCGAACCACTTGTATCCCCAGCGGGAGTCGAACTCAGGGCCCCTTGATTACAAGGCAGCGAGCGTTACCACTTGTCCACAGGGGACACTTTGCCATTACTAGGAAATATAAATAACGAAAAAAGAAACGGTTTTGGCTTTTATATTACAGTAACATTTTGAAAGCCCCTTGCTCCGTCCCTATATATACAACTACCTCGTGATCCACCAAATACTGACTGGACAGCTGTGGGTCGCGACCTGAATCACTAGTCAGTCTTCTTCTGGTCCAATGAAGAAGACACGTCAAGTTTGGTGCACCGGTGAGGATTTATAAAGCGGGGGATAGACGGAATTTAAACTTGATTGCGACTTCTTATAAGAAATCTGTAGTTACTGTCTCACGAACGAAAACTGTTATACAATATATAGAACCAAAGTACACAATCTTATAGTTGAAATTGCATAACACGAAGTGCAAATTGCAATTAATTTGCGTTGCGATGCAGTAACGTATGTCCTTGTTCTCGCGTTTCTTTTCCCTTACGAAAAAAAAAAATAACACTCCTAGTTTTCTCGTGACACAGCGACATTTGTTGAATCGGAGCGGAAATTTTGTTCTTACTTAACACATTCTGACATGACAGGTTTTATTTTATATCTTCCATCTCAACAGAATGGAAAAGAAAGGAATTAGGCGTAGATATTATTTACATCTGATGCAAAAGTACGAAAATAAAAATGAATTAAAATTATATATGCACGACTTGGTTTCGAAAGATCTGTATGAATCATCAAATCTTTTTTTTAAATGACGTCATCATGTAGGAGTGACATTTATTGAGCCTGTCACTTATTTTCTTCAGGAATCTTAGCATTTTGTTCTGCTAACAGCAGCAGGGCCTTCCAATCGTGATTTATTATTGGCCATGAGTTTCCTCTGCTTTCTCTTTCTGAGCGGTTCGGCTCAGGAAATCCAGTGATCTGTACTTAAACTGGACTGCTCGATGTCGTTGCATTTTTGGTGTTTGCATCGCGTATAATGATGTTTGCATCCAGTGCTCTGTCATTGCCGTAAACGGAGTGCTACCAGTATTTGATAGTTTTTTATCCTTGATGTAGGTCAGCATAGCACTATATGTATGATTTCATGTCCCGGATCATTCTACGTTAAATGAACAAATATTTGAAAAGGTGCTTACAAGTATAAGCTGTTAACCTATCCTAAGAAATAATAATAAAGTTTGCGAGCATGTTTCCTTCCCTACCCCGGCCTAAGCCAAGGATTCTAAAAGGCCATAAATAAATTCAAATTTAGTGTTATGAATATGTGCACAGAAAGGCTTACTTGAACAACACTTGTCTAACAAGGTGGAAGACCTAGGCTCAAACCCCGAAGGGCAGCGAACTTTTCTTTTATATATTACCGCATACAGGCTAGGTTGTCAAGTATACTACAAAAAATCAATGTGAAAAGCAGTTATTCTAGCCATCGTCCTCTAAGTAACTATACTGGAGTGACTGCTTAGTGTCGAAAGATGCCAGAGCAAATATTTAAACTCGTTTGTCCACTTCTGGTCTAATACAATGTGGACCAAATTTTCACTTCTAACTCAGTTTTATATGTTTCTTTTTGCTGTGTGGCCCGTTTCTTTTATTTAGGTCTTAGTTCCTGAGTTATTCGTATAATAATATACCGTACTCTTCATATACAAGGTAACCAAAAATGTTTTTGCCGTTTTAGAACAGTGATAAACAAAAAACAATACAGTGGACGGTAAGTACCTTTAGGTTTCGAAGTAAGCTCCATCAGTATCCAACACCTTTTGCCAACGTTCCTGCACCTTCACAATGACCTGGTGATAAAAGTCGGCGGTCTTCGAGGCAAAGAAGAACGAGAGTGCGTTCCGCAGGTCTCACTCATTGGCGAAGGATCTCCCACGGAGGTGGTTGTTTAGGGAATGAAACAGGTGGTAATCTGTTGGTGCAAGGTCCGGTGAGTATGGTGCATGTGTCTGTCTCCCGGGTCCTCTAATTGCCACATGTGTCTCGGCATTGTCGTGGAGTACAGCACACCCTTGCGATTCACCAATGCCGGCTCCTGCCGCAATGCACGGTGCATCCTTTGCAACTGCTGTGAGTAGAGGTCAGCAGTGATGGTCTGACCAGGTGGAAGGAGCTCGTAGTGCACCACTTGGCGACAAGTCCACCGTACAGAGAGCATAAACTTTCGTGGGTGCAGACGTGGTCTTGAAGTATGAGGAACAGGGTCACGTGGCGACAACCAATGTCTGGTACACTTGTCGTGGAGTGTCATAGAGGACCCACTTTTCGTCACCAGTGAGAAAGCGATCAAATATGGGTGTGTTCAGGTGCCGAGTGAGCAAGGATAAACAGGCTGTCACTCGTTCCTTGTTGGCTGCCGACAGTGTGTGGGATACCCACTTTCTTAACCTGTATGACTTCCCTATCCCATGCAGGTGCAGTCTTGACTGTTTCAGCAGAAACATGGAACCTTTTTGCAAGTTCATCACACGTTAGACCACTTCCCTCCTCGATGGCTGCTTTCATAGCCTCGTCAACCAACACTTGTGGTCGTCTACTGTGAGGTTTATCAGTAAGATTCACATCTCCCGAACGGAATTTCTGGAACCAATGCCTGGCGGTGCGTTCGTTCACGGCATTCTCACCAAATGCCTGGCATATGCGGCGACTTGATGCGCTAGCTGACAGCCCCACTTTAAAGTCATACAACAAACACACACGAACAAGCTGTTTCGATACCTCCATTTCTCTTTTAGACTGGAGGAGCTATGACTGCTGTGTGTAAGCATTGTGCCTGTATTTCTGATGGTCGATGGTCAGAGTAACTCCCGATCGCTTGGCAGGCATGTGTGTCATTTTGTTTCCTCTCTATGAGCGCATGATTAATGGGACGTCAAAAACGGCAACAACTTTTTGGATTACCTTGTAATAGAAAATACTGGAAATCATATTTACATTTTTTTTTTTTTTTTTTTGTAAAAATTAAAACCTAAATACAAAACGGACCGCACAGCGATATCAAGCGTAAAAGAACTGAGAACCGAAAAATTGCTCAATATTGTTTTAGACCGGAAGTGGACAAACGAGATTAAGTGTCCTCTCCGTTCACTGGCTTCATATATTCATGAAGTTTTCAATGGCATCAGTCAGTCCTGTATCGCTTTTAGATAGAGGTCATTGATTCTAGCAAAAACAAGATTGTACACGTTTTCTTTATTTTGTGAATGATTCAGTTTAGTTATTTTCTGTTTTTATAAGTTGTTTTTCTTGTTTTCTCATTTCTTCTTCTTCTTCTTTTTTGTAATTAGGTGAAATTTCGTGTAATGGAGTACCTGATTACGAAAATGTTATTTGTAATTGAATAGTTTCCAAGGGTTGCATAGTTCCTGGCAGTGTAATTTCTGGGTGATTTAAAGGCGTGTAATTAGAACAGACGACATTGCTAAACCCTTAAGTAAATGGTTACATAAATCCTCATTGTCAGAAGCAAGCAAGCAGCCTGCTCTTCCAAATTAGCATTGGGAATAACTGTTCCTCCTTTCCCACCTTGCTTTCTCGACGTGACGTAGGAGACCCTTTCCCTTTTCTCACCAAGATGGATGTGATCGGGTTTCGAGTATCTATCTTAGATGCTTGAAGCTTATGTGGAGGCCTCTTCCGTCTTGGTGGGTTGCCTGCCATCCGATGCGAGGTGCTGCTGCTGCTTCTCCCTCGCTTTTCTTATTTTGCTGTCACTGATAGATGGCGTTGGGGACGTTTACTTGGTTCTTCCTTGATGGGGCTATCGGTCACCGGTGGCGAGCTGTCGGGTCTTGTGTGGAGATTACACTTTACTTAACGACTTGGTAATGTGCAGTTAGTTATAATTACAGAAGAGTTATAAAGATGGCTGTGCTTAGTTAATGTAATAATAATTTGCAGCTGTAAACCTCTGAAGAATATGAATCTTCAAATCATGTATCTCAATTTTAATTTTGAATTTGTACTTATGGCTTTTAGACATCTTTGGTTCAGGTCAGGGTGAGATTAGGGATAGGATGCCCTCGTTTTAAGGTACTTACCGGCATTTACCTGTGTAAGTAGAAGAGAATCGACGAGAAACCTTGGTGAGGATGGTCGGCCGCTGGACGCGATTTTGAATTTATTTTAAGGCCTTATCTGAGGCTCAGGCCTGAGTAGGGGGGGGGGGAGGATTGTGGAACTGGAAGGTAGACGGCCAGGGGCTATTTTGTAGGTACTTTCTCCTTTTCTAGATTGACCCTTGACAATATCGTAGGTGAACGTTGAACAAGAGCAGCTGTATGTCAGACAGCTTGACGAGTTCTCATTGTATGGGCCACTGTCAAATCTATTTAGTTCCGTGCATGTCTCAATCCACAATTCATTTTGCTTGTGGATTTTTTTTTTTCAAGTGGTACTACGTCGGGTTTTAACATACTTAAAATGAATGCTAACAAACATAGCCTATCCCTTACGTAAGCAGTGTTGCAAACTCTTGGTAACATTGAATGGTGTATGTGTAAGTGCTGCCATCCGAACATGAAAAAAAAAACACTGAATATATTTGGACTCATGTTTTGCCCTAACCCGCTTGAAAAAAAAAAATGTTCCTAATGCAATGCTATGTGAGTGTAGTAATGTGAAATAAACAGTGATCGGTAAATAATATTAACAGCAGTGAAAAGCTTGTCTCTCTAGAACATAATCGATTACGTGAAATAATAGAAAGCCAAACAAAACTACTAAAAAAATGAAATGTGTGTTCCAATACTTCGCCGCATTGCAGACTAACCTTTTCGTCATAAGATAAAAAAAAAAAAAATTCCGTGTAATTTTCGTGAAGGAAAACAATCTATTCTGGAATTCCATTTTGTTATTTCGTTTTCATCATTCGAACGAGATTTCGTTCTTCCAAAACTAGCGGCGGAAAAAAAAAATCGCGGTCACGCAATTCCTCCATAGAAGACGAAGAAACTCGTAAAGCTTAGAAGTCATATTTTCAGCTCCCTTGTTACATGACACACATACATCTTTTGACTTTTATTACTGAAAACGTCATATGCTTTTCTTCTTCTTCTTGTTTTCGAGTTCCGCATGCATGTACACAGAGATGTCTGACAGATAATCAGAAATACGGAATTTTTATTACTTTTCTTTTACATAGTTGAGTAGAATCAGGTCTGATGTTTTTTTTTTTTTTTAACAGTGCGAACTGTGTTCTTTATTTGACAGTTTGTTTTATCTACAGAATAATATACATAGTCAATGAATTGTAGAAGAATAGTGACGTATTTCTAAGTCTACTGGCGGACTAACAAGCAGTTACCATAAACGCAGTATTATGGTTAAGAAGCAGGGGATATTACACAGTCGAGCTTGCTGATCAGCTTCCTCGACTATATCACAGACAGG
>JAGDQP010058945.1:0-12465 GCA_022664845.1 Lepisma saccharinum | reverse complement strand
ATACGAGATAAAATACAGTGTATATACTGAAATGTACATGTCTGCACAAAAAGTCAAAATTACTTTGCTGTTACTGCAAGACAAAATTGAAAAAAAAAATATCGAAGTCCTGTAAATAAAAACAGGGATTCGTAAGGAGCTTTTGAAATGAAGATATGTGAAAAGAAACAAGAAATTTATTAGGGAAAAGGGAAAAAATATATTCTGAATAAAGTTTTGAAGTGTAGTGGGGAAGAAATATCACGATTAAAAGCGAACAGCTTCAGGGTGAGAAACATTTTCTGCCTTTTTGTGTGAGCTATTGGACGTTTTTATCGCACTTTGTTTTTCTTTTGTTTCCTAAGTCCAGGTCTAAACGTTACTCTTAGAAGTTAGAGCTACTGATCTTCTCGTACTACGGACATTTGTGTTCAGATCTTAATAATTTACCCAAGGAATGAAACCCAAGTTACTATAGCGGTTCCATAAACTGTATAGCGCGGTACCTATACTGACCTTTACGTTTGATCATTAACACAGTTAGTGTAACTTACACTGGCCCCATACATCAGTGTTAAAATTAAATTAACACGTGTTTTTTCACCGCGTAGTTATCGTGGGTTGCTGCTTAATTAATAAATTATTGCCAATACTTTCCCATATTACTTTAATAAATTTGTATTTTTTGACCATTTTTGGGTATTAATGTCTTCGACCCGCTCTTCATTATCTTAGGTATTAAATCTCTACAATCTACGAGTGTGGATGCCCCTACCTGGGATTCAAACCCAAATCCTTAAAGACGCTGTTCCCATGACTCAAACCATACTACTACTGTGGTCTGTGCTGAGCCTGTTTAAACATTAACACAGACAACTGCGTTAGTGCTACTTACACTAGCCCCAGTTTTTAGTGTTAAAATTAAATTAACACGTGTATTTTAGTAAGCGTTTCCCATACACCGATAAATATTGTGTTAGTTTCCTATATCTGATTGTGTTTGTGCTACAATGTGTTAACAAAAACTCAAAACAAATATGTTAAACTTCCTTAAGTCATAAACTATGTGATTTTTCCGTCTCTTTACAATTTTGTTCGTACGTTTTCCCTTTTATTGCTTCTTTGACTCTCTTTCTCCCTCTCTCTCTCTCTCTCTCTCTCTCTCTCTCTCTCTCTATATATATATATATATATATATATATATATATATATATATGCATACAGTAGTAACCCTTTGTGAATTCTGAAGATGTGCAGAAGACAATAACATAGAGGTCGCTGTGCTCACAGATGCTGCCAATGCTTCGGGAGGGCGAGTCAGATGTTGTACAGTGGATGAAGAAAGAAGAGAGAAAGAAATAGGCCGAAAAGAAATCCTAGAATCAGAGAAGACAAATGACAATCGGAGGCGCTGGTTCCACACAACACTTACCACTCCTCGCCCAAGCCTTGGCAGATAATGTAGACAAAGGACATCTGTTGGTAGCTAGCCAAAATCGGATAATCTTACTGCGATCTCCCTGCAACTGGCAGGACAGAAAAAAAAGTCTATAACACAAGGAAGCTGTGCTGTACCAAGCGGAAAAAGGGAGACAGCAAGACCGAGTAGAGGCAACAGTTGGTCAGAGAGAAAGTGGAAGAAGATGAAGAAGGAGGAGAAACAAAAGAGAGTCACTGTTGAAATTCATCCTTTTCTCCCGTCCTATCTTTCCATCTTGTATTATCTATCCCGGAAGTGTGGGAGAGATTGTAATTTGGACTAGGGGAACACAAAATGACGTTTTAATTTCCGTAAGCAGCTTCCAAGTTTAAAATTATAAACCTGTTGTTCCACATAGTATACTGTTTTCCTCTCACTGTTCGTTTCATCTACATGTTATTCTGATATTTGCTTATCGTGTAAATAATGTTAAGGGAAAATATCAGTAAACACAATGGGAATTGCTTAGAATATATTTTTGAAAACATTATACTGCACTTTGACAACCATAACTAAAGTAACACGTGTCTGGGACTATAGTTCAACACTGACAGAGTTATAGGAGGAGATACAGCCTATGAGTCCCATAGAAATTCGATGCTATGGGAAGTTACAATCGAAAGTACATCATGCGACTATAAACGCGATACTTCTGTTACTGTTTACCTTTTAAAGATACATATAGTGACGTAGATGTGACACTGTTGTCACATTCTTGCAGTTTAGAAGAATTATAGGGGCGAGAAATGACGTGAACTACAACCACGTTGTCTGACTTGAATTTTTACTGAAGACCAAGAGATAAGGTTTTGTTTAGGAGCGCTCGAAAACTAAACATTTGGCAAAAAAAAATTAAAATCGTTAATTCTTAAGGAAAAGATCATCAACGTAAGAATGTCCTGTCACGTCAGGTTCAAAAGATATTAACAAATTTTATATTATCATTATGTATTATACGCAAATGAAAACGCTACAACTTTGATGGTCACTCCTAAAAACATTGAACACATATATCATGCCACTTGAGCTTACAAATGTACAATTGATATATATGCAATTATACTTAACAATAGCGTAGATTAAGTGTAGGATATGAATATATAAGCTCCCTTTCAGGCATTTTTTAGCTTTGGAATTCATGGAGATAGGATCTCTCATGAATATAAGATATTTATAGAAGACCTTGGGGAGGCTATCCGAATTTTTGTTGATTTCATGATGTAATGTACCATTAGTATCCGCCTTTGTCAGATTAGCCTACGCCACTAATACCTTATACTGTAATGAAACATGTCTGTTACCTTGCTTACAAACGCTTGCGTTTGTGCTGCCGTTTGTACTCCTGCTTACTCTCCCGCGTAAGAAACCAACAATAGTCTTCCATTGTGGAAGGATCCTTACGGTCTTGGCATTTCTTCTCCATCAAAGTTCTTGATGAAACCTTTTCCCTTGTTCATCACTAACATCACCTAGATTTTCAGGGGAAAAGTCTAGATGGGAATGGAGGAACTGTATTTTCAAGAACATATTGTGTTTTTTTATGTGGTATTCCAACAAATTTGTGACCAATATTCTGTGATTTGCGTCTTTTCTCTTTTCAAGAAATCCATGTACAACGTTTTTAAAAGACTGTCAAGCAGCTAATTCAACTCCTAGCAAAGGATTTTTTAATGTTTCGTCCAAAATGATCTTCCTGATTTGAAAGCCGATGAAAATTCCAGCCTTCAATTTTGCATACGTCATATCAGGAATCATATTTTTCATATACGTAAATGCGCCGCTATCTTTGTTCAGTGCCTTCACAAAGTTCTTCATCAACCCAAGGGAGGAAGAAGAATTTCACGAGGCGGAACCAATGGTTCTGCTTTTACGTTACATACACCTGAAACAAATTCTTCCTGCTTCTTCCAGTGTTACACCACATAATGTTTGGCTTACGCACGGCTGTCCCACAAACACAAAAAGCAACAATATTTTGTGAAAACACTTTGTAATCCTAGCAGTAAGCCAATCACTTTGAGATCACCACATATCTTCCAACCATGATATTATTTTATAACAGGCATCATTACAGACATATTTTCATGGGTATCTTTCAAACCGACAGAATGGAACACCGGAACTGATGAGAACGTATTACTATTACGAAGCAATACTGCTTTCAAACTGCATTTCGATAAATATATAAACAATCGCTACTCATCTGGATTGTATACAACACCCATTTTGTTCATCAAACCAGTAATGTCTGTAAAGAAACACATATCCCCTCCATAGGGAAAATATTGTACAAAGGGCTGGTGCATGTGACGAAATGCATACATTTTTATACCAGGAGCAAGTAATTTCAATTACTGAAGTCTAGAACCTAGAAGTTTGGATGCTTCTTCGGACAAATTTAAGTCCTGTGCTAAATCATTTAAGTCTTCTTGCTGTACTAATTGTATCCCACAGCTCACTGTAGGAAAATACTGGTACATAGTCCGGGTCTTTTGACGTAGAGGCCGCTGACTTCTGTAAAAATTCAGGTTCAGGTTCATCACGGTCTTCTTCTTCGACTGTCCATGTTTCAGGGGGTATAGGTAAATCTTCATTGCGAGGCACTGGTAGTATGGCAGAAGGATATCAGGAAACTGGATGACATGTTTACTTTTTCTAGACATGCCGGATATCTTGGTCATGTAAATGTAACAGTCAGTAAGTTGGTTTTGTTGGTATCTCCACACCATCAGTACAGCAAACGGGTAAGGCTCTTAATTTTCCATGTAACCACAACCTAAGATACGTTGTATAAGTTATGCAGCACTGATGAGGCACCCATGGCTTTTCCTGGTCCCAATCCGACAACCGAAGTACATAAACATAACAAAAATTACCCGAATGATTAGTACACGTTCGGTGTGAACTAACTCGTTTCATTTTGAGCCAATAGCTCACTACCTCACAACACCACGTGTCAAAGATTCTGCCAACAACACATACACGCCGCGTTTACTAAAAATCTATCTCTCAATTCTGACACCTTGCAGAGGGCTCTTTGTTTCTTTGCGTGGTAATGAGGATTGCGATAAGACGATGAAGCATAGGTTTTCTCACTTAAATGTGGATGGGAGATAGGAACCAAGAGAGAACAGTGATATGCGGCGCCCGTAACTAAACAAATGTAATTAACGTTTTATAATCTCAATTCAAGTACTTACTGTTATTGTATTCAAACGTCAGGCTTGGAAAGGCAGAATTACATCCTGGCAAACTATTTTAATATTTTATTCTTCCATTTCTGCCGGTTGAATGGGCATATTACGTTCTTTATTTCAACAAATAAGCAATACAAGCGAAATATACCTCATGCAATATCTCATAATTTTGACGTGATGTCTAAGAATCATTTATTCATCAAAATCATTCAGGATCACTCATTGTTTTTCTGGAGGTAAGAATTATGTTGAGCAGTAATGTTTTCTTGGATACCATTGGATTCGCAACGTACAATCTATGAGAGATTGTATAAAGAAAATCGAAAGCATTTGGAGAAATGTGGACATGGAGAAGAATAAAAGTTAGTTTCAACAAGGAAAATAAGTAACAAGGAAGTGTTTCAGGAGCTACAAGAGTCATAACACTGGAAACCATAACGAAGAGGACAATAAGAAACTGATTAAGACATTGGCTGCGGAGACATTGAATACCAAAGAATCTACTTGAAGCTACGGTCAAAGACAAAGAGTAAAAAAGCATCAACTCCTAATAGTATTAAGAAAGATAAATTGTACGCGAAAATCAAAAGAGCAAGATCAGTATGAAAGAAGAGGGTGAACGTGCCTTGAAGGATCTGCCGGTTTCGGCAGAATACTAATGATGATAAAGAAGGTTGCATTAAGAAAGACTAGCAAGATCGGAAAAGATTGCTTATTATTAACTTTAGTGCCACAATAGCACCAACGAGGACACTATCTACTTTCATATTCCTTGTCACAATACTGACAGAAGGATTTACTGTTTGTAGTTGTTTTCAGTGTTCCGAGGCTGCACTCTTGCATGATCTTCAGTATTGCAGAAGCTGTATTCTGATTATTATGATCTGCAATATTCGAGTAGTGAATAAAGAAATTATTATTTTCCGCAATAATGATAAGGAAGTAGAAATGAGAGTATCTGCTGATCTTCACGGTTTGAGTACTGTTGAGCAGAATTATGAACATTAGTATTCGAAACTAAAGTATTACCAAGTATTGTATTCCAATAGTAGTATAAGATCATAGAGTTTTAAGTGGTATTACGTGAAACTAATTTACCAATATTGTCAACGACATCGGAAATGTGCAATCTTTTACTCAAGGAGGGAAATATGTAATGAGTGCACGAACAATGGAGCAAAAAAGGGAAGATCAACAGCCAAAATCAAGGCAACAATTTTGCAAATTGATTAAATCGTTAAGCATTGTTGCAAACTGTATTGTCCACGATAACTAAATACTGTTAAAAATAGTAGCTGGGCTGTGATAATATATTTTACCTTATTAATGATGATATTCCAAATGTAGTTCCTGATATGTGGGATAGCAAGGGAACCCGAAAACTCCTGAAATGTTGCTTCATGAGTAATCAAGAGAATTGTAGTAAGTTTAAAAATTTGACCTGAATGTAATTATTTTTAATTCGACAGAATAGATTTTTTTAAAGAAATAAATCCAGGTCATACTTTACACAACAATTTTACTTTAAAATCACTTATCTTTAATTCAATAGGAACCAGTTACCTCTCGAAACCACTTTCATACCACTTCCACATTCTCTACAACAAAAAGCAATTCACTTCATTCTTTTTTTTAAACTCATGCCCTTGAAATGGCCATACTAGTAACACCTCCACGTTTTCCCAAAGATGAGAACTACTCTACTGCTTTTATAATAATAATAAGAAGAAGAAGAAGAAGAAAAAGAAAAGGAAGGGAAAACTGAATTGAGTTAAGAGCCGTTATTTTTATGATGTTCACATCCTTATGTGACCTATCTCTCGCATGAAACTTTCAAGAATCGTTTTAGATTCTGCGCTCTTCTCTTGTTGCTGTAGTTTTCTAACACCTTCTCTTTTCTCCTTTGCCTCATGAACCGCTACAGACGCCCTTCTTATACCTTCTCCACGCCATGGATTAGAGATAAATGGCGTCTAGTGAACCTCATAACGGAAGCTGCAACAGATAGCCATGGCTATGATATTAATACTGAGCACCTGATGCCGACGACCCTACGTATAAGTGTATGTGTTGCAGAGAAGTAAGTGTGTGTGTTTATACAACCGCTTCTAAGACGGGTTTTGTCGAGGAAACATTTTATAGTCGAATCTAAAAGCCTTGAAAGTGATTACGAAAGATGAAGGGAATATTGTTGTGCAAGTGTTGGCTTATATAATGAAAAATGGAAGAAAATAAGGCGTAAAATGAAAGAATCATTTCATGCAACAATTTCTCTAGCAAGAAGCAATGGTTAAGATTAGGTCAATGCCTGAATAAATAGAATTATGTGAAGGAGGATCAGAATACCTGAACATTCATATGTCGACTCCAAAAGACAAGGGATACAAGTGACAGTGACGAATAAAAAAACGTTTGAGGTAATCTTTTATATATAACCCAAAATATACACAAAACTGTCATATTTTGTACATGGACACATTAAGGTCCAAGGTTTCTTTGTACAAAATATGGCAGTTTTGTGTCACATATATTTCGAGTTATATATAAACTTTTTTATTTGTCAATGTCGCTCGTATCCTTTAGCTTCTGCAGAGTATTGAACAATCAAACATGTTTACCATTGAAGGGTCATTATGACGATGTTCATGAAAGTCGATAAAATAGCTTACGCTCATCTCTGTGGTTTTTGTTCTCCCGGAATATCTATAAGCTTATCTGATGCTAGGTTAGAACCCATGATGAGTTAGAACAAAATAAACGATTAGAGATCTTGCAAATATAGACAAGTCATCTTAAAAATATTTATTCAAAAATATATATTAAGGTAAAACATGAAATTGAAGCATAAACAACTTCCTGTGATAATGTTTTTCACCAGGGAGGGAGCCACACTATTTGACACCCACGTAAGCAATGTATAACAATGGACAAAGAAGCTTCAAGCAGGAAGAATTGCTGACAAACGCAGGAACGGCTTTCCTCGAGCTGCATACCAATGACTACCGAAACGCTGTTATAGACCCAAAAGAAAATCACCAGATTATTATTCACAAAGTCGCTGTCATCCTTAGTGTGTCGTATAGTTCTATCCCAGGCAATGATTGGCGACCTATGGTTACCATAAGGGCCGCGGAAAAAATGAGTTTATTGATATTTCAAGATGCTTGGAAACATGTTTCGAACACCTATAAATATTTCAGGGCAAAGAAGACACATTTCCCTCAAACCTTGTCACTAACGGTTCTTTTGTGACCTGATAAGAACTAATCCAAGAAATGACTTCACACCAGTTCCATATTCAAACAGTGTTCAATATTCAAGGTGCAACCATACAGAAGGAAATGATGACTGTCCATCGGAATTGAAGCAAGGGAATAGTGTAAAATACTGTTCTAAACTTCACATGCTTAAGTGTCTTAGGGTCATATTTATGAATAACCCCCAAGAGTGGGTGGCTCCCAGGGGCATTGAAATTATATACTCCTGTAAGCCACCCACCTCTTGGGAGTGATTCATAAATATGGCCCATAGTAAGGAGAAGCAATCCCGAGTCACCACATATGATATCCCAATATTTAATTTCAGATCTGAGATTCGAACGTTGCTTTCTAGTTTCAGGTTCATGATTTGAATATTCGATTCCAGATCAGAGATTCTGAGGTTACGTTCCAGGTCTTGAAACCATAATCTTCGATAGTCACATACTCAGAAATCGAGGAAACTGATTCCTTATAAATATGATTTGAAACATGCGAAATTAATACAAGTATGATATTTCATTTAGGGCGTTTGTTTTTTATCACGTTCAACAGAAAGTTTGTGATACAAATTTTCTATGTATTATACAGTAAAAGACATAATAGACAACTTCGAAATTAAAACACGTCTTTCAGTGCATCTGCAATGTATACAAAACAACAATGTCTCTGAAACGATAGTTAAGCACAAATTAAAAAAAAAAAAAAAAAAAAAAAAAAAACGAAATTGCCAAAAAATGAAAGTTGTTTGTTTAAGGTAAAGTTAGACTTTTTCTACATTGTCTGTCTTTTGTTTGAGACTAAACTGTACTCAATTTCTCGGTAGTTCCACAACCAACAGCGGCGGCGTCTACTTGCTAAAAGCGTTGTGGAAAAGCGAGATCTCTCGACTGCCGTTTCAATTTACAATTAGCCCGAGTATGTGGTCCCTCAGAGCAGCGTTTGGGTCTGGGATTACAACTGAAGCCTGGATTTGCCCTCCCGTTTCTTCAAGCCACAGTGACCACGAAGCAGAGCGGGATAGCTTTGGCCGAACATTGAAACCAGAACGAGAGCAGGGAGAATGAGAAAGAAAGTTAAAAAAATAAAGAGTGAGTATGAGAAGAAGAAGAAGAGCAAAACCAGATGAGGACAGAAACGTAATTAATGTTCACAGCGGTTTGATACCAGCAACTAAGAAACAAGCTTTAATCATTTCAGAAACTATACAGATAATTTATTACAGTTCTATGCACATCTAATACAAAGAACACTCTCATATATGGACAAAACATACAGGAAACACACACTAACACATATACGAAATGTGTATACCCTAAAGTGGTTTTGTGTAATATGCAATCTGGAAATACACAGACATTTCTATTACGCTTACCTCGGGTTTATACGTGTCTTTTTGTGTATAAGAACAAAGTTACCACTTCGTAAAATTTTCTCTCGTGATATCGAGGTAAAAACAAAAAAGAACAAACGTAACATTTCTAATTAACATACCAGGCAGAGGGAGTAACGCAATATTGTTAACAAGGAAAGGAGTGGAAGTAACTATTTTTTGGAGGTCTAGAGGTTTGCGAAGCGTTTAAGCTGGGTGTAAGTATGAAAATATGTCGACTCCAGAAGCCAAGGGATATAAGCGACATTAACTAATAAAACAATATTCGAGGTAATCTTTTGTATATAACCCGAAATACACGTGACACAAAACTGTCATATTTTGTACAAAGAAACCTTGGACCTTAATGCATCCATGTACAAAATATGACAATTTGGTGTCACATATATTTCGGGTTGTATATAAGAAAATGACTAGAAATTATTTTATTCGTCAATGTCACCTATATCCCTTGGCTTCTGGAGTCTACATAAATATAATTATGTCTAAAATGATGCTAAATTTATATAGGAATCGGAATTTGTTCGAACCCTAAATATCTTCGTGTGAATAAAATAATAAAATTGTATGAAATTTTATTACAAAAACAACACTTTTTTCTTACTAAGTTCTGCGCAACCTGCAAACAATCTGACCACAGAAGAGACAGCTCCACCTGTCCAAAGAAGCCTAAAGAACCGAAAACTGAGATTATTACTAAAATGTACAGAACAGGCAAAAATCAAACAAGTTATTCTGATTCAAAAGATGGAGAAGCTTCCATTATGAACAATGACACAATAAATGTCCAGTAGACTCAAGACATTGTAAATAACTCACTTCATGACTTTATTGCAACCATAGTGAAATGAGTATCTTCCATTCTTGCCATGACTCTTACTAATATACCGTCGTCACAACTAAATTCTGTCATCAGTCAAGCGTCAGAAGAACACTTACAATGTCACTTGAATATCCTCAAATCTAAAAATGGACATGTTTTCGTTGGAAAAGAAACCTTTTCCAAGAAAGCAAAAACGAACACTATACGTAAATAGCCTTGGCTCAAATCAAAATAAGCATTTCAGTTAAGAAGTACTCAAACAAAAAAAATAATTTAAACTTCAAAGTGCGGAAGTACAAATACTAAAACGTTTCTAGTGGAATTGCTACGAGCAAGCAAATCAACAAACTAACTCAAGTTTCTTTAAATGCATACAAAAAGTGTACCGGGCATGAAAAAGATGTGATCAAGAAGTGAACAGGTTGCGACAGCGGAAGACAACCTGTATAACAACCTACAACTTGTAAATCCAATCATCAGACAGCCTTCCAGGCTAAATCAATCTTTCCAATCCCATAAAATGTTAGAATCCAAATTTAACCTTATCTTGGCTGACTAGAATTTTGATGAAAGAAATCTATTTATATCTAGACTCTCCCGGTCATCAGTCAACAGTCCGATTCGATCAAAATTCAAAACACTTAATACTAATTAGCTTAATTCACTTCCAGTCACGACCATCACGGACAAATACATCAAAGGAATATCATTTTGCTTTGCCAAGGCGGGTTTTCTGGATGTCTATTTGGTGCGGGAGCGTCTTTGTGCATAGTCTGATTCCTAACCAAAATATTATTCAGACAAACATAGTAATTATTCCAAGGACGAAAGTAGCTCTAATGAGGTAAAAGTCCTGTCTAGTGGCCCTGCGCATTTATTTACTTTATCGTTTATCGTTAAGGCTCAATCGAAGGAGGTTTTCCCGCCTTTTTCATTTTACGTCAGTTACTCAGATTTCAGTACAGGAAAACAGAAATTAACTTTCACGGACTAAAATTTGTTTCGTCCTTCAATAATGAGTACAATTAGTTTTAATAAATATTAATAGTAAACTCAGGACAGAATAGTGTCCCAAAGTGTCTGCACACAATCCTGCAGTTACTACTAGCATTTAATTAAAAGTAATTGTACTCATTATTGAAGGACGAAACGAATTTTAGACCGTGTAAGTTAATTTCTGTTTTCCTCTACTTAAATTTGAATTATTGATGTAATACGAAAAAGGCGGGAAAAACACCTTGGATTCAGCCTTAACGGACAACAGAAGTTTTTAACAAAGAACAAGAAAAAACTGTTATGTAATTTGAATGAAATTAAATATTAGATTAATTTGATAATTAAAAATGGAAGATAATACCAATATAGTTGCGGAATAGAACCCGGAGTGTGCTGCATTAGCCAAGCCAGTATGCTAGTACTTCTATGGCTATATGTCTTTATGAAACTAAACATCGTCGATTTTGTTTAATGAGATAATTTTTCAAATAGATACAATATGTGGGTTAATTTCATTGCTTTAAATTTTTACCAGGTTAAGTGCCACCTTTATTGCAACAAAAGCATCAACTATGACCAAAATGTGTTTTCTTCATTTTTGTTTTCTGCGTGTCCTTCTAAGAATTAATTTACAAATTTTAGGTAATTCTGTAGTAATTCTGTACTATGTAGTATAGATACTTTCTTGTGGTGATACGTTGGTCTCACGGAGCCCAAGATAGACCGAATATAGGCTTAGTGACCGCGTGAGACTAACATGTCACCATGCAAATTTTAGCCGATTGTGCCCGGATTTTCCAGAGGCAAATGCATACCAGGTGTATGCATAAGTTTTTGCCGTTTTTTTTGGTAAAGAGAACACGTAATTTTCAAGGGAAATTAATTTTGTTTTATTCAAAATATTGGCCATCGACTTCTACACATTTCGCCTATCTTTCAGGTAATTGATGCATACCATGCCAGAAAAACTGCTTGCCTTTTGCGGCAAACCATTCGTCGAGCCATTTTCAAACCTCTTCGAAATTGCTGAAGTGCTGCTCTGCGAGCGCGTGCACCATTGATGCGAAGAGGTGATAGATGGCGCCACGTCTGGGGAGTACGGCGGGTGCGAAAGGATGTCCAATGCAAGCGATTTCAAGGTGTCTTTCACTGATTTTGTTGTGTGAGACGGCGCATTGTCGTGTAACACAATCACTTTGCCATATCTTCGAGCCCATTCCGGTCGTCTTTCGATCAATGCGTGATTTAAATTAATCATTTGTTGGCGATAGCGTTGTGCATTAACGGTTTCGCCGGGTTTCAAGAGTTCATAATACACAATACCGCTCTGGTCCCACCAG
>JAGDQP010058943.1:0-12466 GCA_022664845.1 Lepisma saccharinum | reverse complement strand
AATTGTTGGTGCGCGGTTATGTGGAGTGAGTGTGACGGCAGTAGCTAGTGTGTTAGGTGTGTCGCCAGGGACAGTGTCGAAGGTGATGACGGCCTACACAACACACGGGAAAACCACATCGGGGAAGCGGAACAGTGGGCGGAAGAAAAGCATCAGTGACAGGGCACGCCGGGTATTAAAGCGCATTGTCACGCGGAACCGTCGTGCCACTGCGGCGCAAGTGACGGAGGAACTCAATCAGCACCTCCCCCAACCTGTTTCGACAATCACAGTCCGCCGCGAATTACATGACATGAACTTACGGGGTCGTGTTGCACGGGCCAAACCTCTCATCAGGGACCAGAACGCTTTAGCACGCCGCAAATGGTGCCGCGACCATGCAACTTGAACCGTTGACGACTGGAAACGTGTGGTATGGTCGGATGAGTCACCATTCACCCTATTCCAAACCACGGGCCATGTTTATGTGTGGAGAACGCCCAAAGAAGCGTATGATCTGCAGTGTCTCCGCCCAACTGTGAAACATGGCGGCGGCACGGTGATGCTGTGGGCCGCAATATCATGGTTTTCATTGGGTCCTGTGGTCACACTTCGCGGACGCATCACTGCCAACGATTATGTCGCAATTTTAGGAGACCACTTGCATCCTATGGTCCGGATGTTGTTCCCGGACAATGACGCCATATTCCAGGATGATAATGCACCCATTCACACAGCTGGAGTTGTTGCAGCGTGGTTTGAGGAACATCGGGATGAAGTTCAACACCTCCCCTGGCCCGCCCAATCCCCAGATCTCAACATAATTGAACATCTGTGGTCCATCTTGGAAACACGACTCCGGCGACGATTTCCACCTCCATCCTCTCTCACAGAACTGGCCGATGCCCTGCACGAGGAATGGTGTAATATTCCACTTGCTACCATTCACGACCTCTATGCCTCCATCCCACGTCGCATCAAGGCTGTTCTGAAGGCGAAAGGTGGCCCGACACCATATTAATCTGGTAAGTTGCACTTTCGTTCAGGTGTTTCCATTATTTTGATAAGCATCTTTATATTTCAGTATCATAACAGGGGAGGTCTACAGGGAGATGAAATCCCCTCAAATCTATCTTAGCCCCAGTGTTATAAGTATATTTTATACATCTAAAAAAAAAATTGAATGTGAGAATGTTTGCGCGAGCATTACGGAACAAGTGCTTGACCGATTGGAATGATATCTCGCACATGATCGGACACTGGGCCGAACTGGGAAGTTATCGTATCACTTTGATTCTAAAATTATTATCTTCAGAGATAATCGACCATCTAATTATCCATTGAATTCCAATGGCGGTAGTAAATAATGGACAATTTTAAAGCAAAGCACGCGGCAACCCACACTACAATGTTGTTCGACGGGTTGACTACCTCCAAGTGGTGAAGATTAGTATGACTCAATTCATTAACAACGGCTATTTTACAAGTAACACTATTTCAAGTGGACACTCAGATCTATAAGAGATGTGTGTGTAAAATATTAGGTACTATTGGCCTGTTGTTGAAGAGAAATTATTGTTGATACAATAGTCAGATTCTTGTCTGTGGAGAGTGATATAAAAGAGTTGATACTTTTTAATTGCTGAAATGGGAAGCAAATATATAGTAATGGTTACTGGGTTGGAAGGCGCTCCCTTCTGGAGGTTATATTCGTCATGGTCGCCATATTGAATCTCGATTGATTTCCTTAAATGGGAAAAGGGCCATTCTGAGCTTGAATTTACGAGAAATACGTTTCTGAAGTCAGTTTTGCCGTAAATGTTATATTGTAAGAGATAAAAGTATGTGACGCTAGGATGAGGTAACAATAGAATAAATAACCTAGAAAAACCCATTTCTTCTCGAAATAAAGACGGAAATGAAACAAAATGCATACAGATTGTTAATGAGTATAGTGCCCTATCGATATGGATTTGTACGCATTTGGGTTTTCATTTCCGTCACTATTTTAAGGCAAAATTGGTGTTTCCAGCTTATCATTACTAAGCTAGCGTCACATACTCTTATCTTTCACGTTATTGCATTTACAGCAAAACTGACTTAAGAAACGTATTTCTCGTAACATTCTAGCCCAGAATGTCATATTACACAAGCCCCTTCCCATTTAAGAAAATCAATCGAGATTCAATATGGCGGACTTCAAGATGGCCGCCATGAAGATTATACCCTCCACAAGGAAGCGCCTTCCCACCCGGTACCCATTACTGTGTATTTGATTCCCATTTCTTTCAGTAATTAAAATATTTAGTGTTATTTCAACACTTTTATATCCCTCTCCACAGACAAGAATCAGACTATTGTATTATCAATTTCTCTTCAACCACTGGCACCTAATATTTTACACACAAACTCAGTTTTTATGCTGATTTTAAATATGTATATCTCTTCTAGATCTGAGTGTCTACTTGAAATAGTGTTACTTGTTAGTAACCCACCCCTAGCCGATTTGCCCGCCCGTTGGTGCGGGGTGAATAAAATATAATGGCAACAGTCATCGGGACTGTAACACACCCCTAGCGAAGCTGATTGGTGACAGTTCCGATGACTGTTTCTAACATATTTTATTCAGCTCGCGCCAACGGGCGTGCAAATCAGCTAGTATTTCATAAAGATAAGTCAATCCTTCGACAGTTTTCAAATGAAGTATTACAGTGTACCCCCCGCATTTTTTTACCCTGTCACCGTCGCTGCTCGTAACTCAAGGATTAATGCATAAATCAAAAACAAGTCATAAACATGAAAAACTCAACTAGGAGTGAAAATTTGGTCCATATTGGATTAGACTGGAAGTGGACGATCCACTATAACTGGTTGCTTTGGTATCTATCTAAATTCAACCACTGATGGAGCACTTCAGTATCGTTAAGTATAGAGCTTACTGGTCAGCATTGATATACTAATGTGACACGAAAAAATGAGTTGTACCTAATCAATATTGAAAGTTTCCTAATCAAGTTTCTGTAAAACAAAATTCGTTAGTCGAACTTGAACTTGGTGAGATGCAATATGCTCCTACAAATTAATTTTTCGCAAATACTTTCTCAAAAGCGTTTTTCCTCCCTGCCATAAGGTGAGTGCCAAGGAATTTTCCCCCTTTCTTCCCCTACAAATAGCACCTTGATGTAATTAAGAGTTTTGTTGATTCTATTGTGTAGTTTCTCATATTTATTGTATTTTTCCAGAATAATGTTCGTACTCAGTGTGTGTATATGGTAATACCTACACAAGTTCTAGTTTCATTTCATTTAAGTACATCCTAAGGGCGCTATTAAACTGTCGAGCTTGATGATCAGCTTGCTCAACAGTTTGTCCAACTAACTTGCTGACCAGTTTGCTCGACGAGCCTGTCCTTGAGCAAAATTGACGGATTTTTTTTTTTGCTGTTACACTGTCGAGCTTGCTCGTTGAGGAAGCTCGGGCGGTGATCAGCAAGATCAACAGGATCTCCACCAAATAGCGTTATCGTGTTTACAGAAGTTATTTTGAACAGTTTGAGTTCGGTACGGTGAGGTTGCGATGTTGTCAGTTTTTCTCCTTTTTCCCTAGTCAGTGTGGTGAGCGTGGCTAGGAGTAACGGATCCGCGGCGGCAGTGTCCTTGCTGATGGTAATGTGCGCAATGAAGTGCACCACTTTCGTTTCGTACTTACTGACCCAGCAAACGAATGATGTGTTTTGTACTTAGCCAACTAAAGAAATGACAATTTGGCTTTGAATTGAAATAAATTTAATTTTAAGGTCTTTAGGCAACTTTGGGTCAGGCCGATTTGGCGTTAATGTTTTTGACGTATCACTAAAACGTTACTGAGTGTGTCCTAGCAACGATTCTCTTTCATGTTGGCAGTCGTTGCATATAGCTCCATTCGTTCGATGTAACTACTATAGAAACGTATTTAAATGCACATGAGCTTGAGAAAACAGCCAAACTAAAAATATGTGTTCTATAAGTAGTTACCTTGTAATTGTCATTATATATTTTGTATGGCGTCTCACTCTTCCTAAATTAGCGGACAAGAGCTCTTGGCTGAAATTTCAAATTTAGTTTCCCGGAACCAAACTCGCTGTTGAACATAATTTACATCGCTGTCTGTTACTCTTAGTGACAACGTCTTCCTTGTACTAGGACGTCATCAGCGCCGTTTTGGAAAGGAAGTTTGTTTAGAGATTGGTTTTGGTGGCTTGTCATAACTTTTATCAATGGTCGTTGAACTGCCTAGCAAGGAATCATCAACGCCATTAGAAAGATGGTGGAAGTTTCAGTACTTAGTTGCGGTAGACAGTTCTGTCTGGCGTAAAATGTTGTTTTTGAAGTGAAAAGGAAGGAGGAGGATGACTGCAAGTGTTGATGTGATAAGACATTACATAGAGTTGCTTTCACACGACACTGAACTTTGTTTGAAGACTGTCGGGAATAATAATAATCTCCCGTTCTTGAGTTTGTATCTTCTACAGTTATTTGGACTTGATACTGTCTTCTGGTTTCTTAAGCTTCAGTAAACTTTATTTTTCTTGGTCATTTTTATTAACTAATGACTTATGTCCATTTCAGTTCATAAACTGTTCGTAAAACCAACAATCACCATGTCGCAGCTGGGACTCAAACCCAGGGCCTTGGAGATGGTAGCCTAACTGGTTAACCAGCACAACAGTGGTTATGGCTTATCTAGTTCTTAACCTAAATGCTGTATGTACAGGTGTTGGTATTGTGTAGAAGTCATGAGTTCGAAATTTAGGCCCAGTTATACTCCCGTGTTATTTTTGTCTTACCAGTTTCTTTCAAAGATGTAAATGAAGAATCGCTTCCTTCCCGTTTCCTGTGTAGTATTCAGACAACGAATGCAGTTTTTTAAAATCTTAAAATATTTTCTAAATCTTATAGGCTATATCTTCTCCAAGTATGTTCATTCAACGAAAACAAAGAATATAGGATTCAAATTTTTCTTTGTGTAAAAGTATTTCCTTAATGGAGATAGGATTGATTTTTAAAATATTATTTTGAAATATTAAAAAACTTAAAAAAAATGTTTTGAAAGCATTTACGTGCTGTTATCAGTTGCGTAGGAATATTCATCCAAAAAAACATTTCAAGAATACTTCCAAAATATAGTTAAATTACCTTCCTAAAACTTATTAAAAAACTGTCTTAAAAATATAGCGCATTCTTTAGAAATAACCTTGTAACATTTTAAGTGTTTTTTTTTCACATAACGTATAGGGTTTTCGGAAATGTTTTAAAATGCACTCTTAATACAGATGCGATTTATTTGTAAAATACTTTTTTCTAATGTTCTGTTGTGTGAGTCCGTTTATACATCAGCTCCATG
This sequence comes from Lepisma saccharinum, assembly GCA_022664845.1. Lineage (NCBI taxonomy): Eukaryota > Metazoa > Arthropoda > Insecta > Zygentoma > Lepismatidae > Lepisma > Lepisma saccharinum. The sequence goes on along the minus strand of JAGDQP010058943.1, from coordinate 7,105 downwards.
GTCGGGTGGTGAAGCTCGTCGCGAATGCGGATAAACTCTGAGGAGGTGGTGGCAGAGATCCAGCAGATCTGTCAGATGTCCTAACTGTTGCAGACACCTTCAAAGGCAGAATTGTGACCTCAGTTATATGGCACATTCATCAGGTGTTGTCACTACGTATAGCCATATTCCAATGATTTCTAAACAATTTGAATTAAGGTGGGTGTCCATGTTGTGGCCATGTTCCTGATATGGTCACCCCCATATTGTGAGTAAGCTAACAAAAAAATCCGCTATGTGGCACCAGTATCCAGGGCCTGGTAGTGTGTCACGTGATCATTCCTGTCCAACCAGGTTGAACAATATGGCTTCAGTCGCTCCTTTTTTGTTTTTCTGTGACCTCTTATTGTTTTTTCACTGGTAAGTTCCCTTAGTTTTATGGATGTTTTTCAAAGACTTTTTTCAAGAAAACCATCGTAGTGTATTAAGTTTTTAATGCTCTCTCGATTGGTGTTATCGTTGGTGGCGTATCTTTTACGAGTTGTTCATAATCAAATGATTTTCGTGAAAGCTGACTTGCTCCTTATATGACCACCCAGGCCATTGTCATTGATTCGTCATTGTCATCTGATCCAGATGATCCTCATCGCGTTCATTCTCTGTGTATGGATACAGGTGAACTCTCTGCCAGGCACTGAATCATCCAGCAGGAATTCATCTTCCAACTTTAGTAGAACTGCATTATGAAACTGAAAAAGGAAAAAAACACACAATTTGTATAACATGGAACAAGGGTGGCCATATCATATACACATGCTCCTGATATGGCCAATAGGCAGACTTTTGGAATTTTTTTTTTTTACTAGTAAACTATTTTTATGGGGCATGGATTTTTTTCTATTAAAGTCCATTAACCCATGAAAACAATGAAAAAATATGGCTTTGATTTCTTTCAAAATGGCAGCTAGAAAAATTCTCAAACTTTAGCATGGCCATATCAGGGACACCCACCTTATTTAGATAAGGCCTTGACCTCGTATTTTGAAGGAACATTATCTTTACACTTTACACATACCCACCTTTCACTTATCAATGTTCTTTGGTCCATTATAATACCGAGCGGCCGTGATTCAGTGAATTGGGCATTGGCTTCACATTGGGCCTGTGTTCAATTCTAGCGGATAGCCATCCTAACTGAGGGTTTGTAGTGTTTTCCCTTAGTCATACCTTGCTAGTGGCCTGGCCAACTTCTTTGCCACAGGTCTCTCTCTTTCTTTTTTTTTCACATATCTCGCTCCATTGATGTCACTTGTAAACGGAATTAAACCTGTAAGTTGGTGCTGAGGTTAAATCAAATGGTAAAATCTTCATGTTTCCAGTTTTATCATTTCCATTATACGTATTGGCTACTTTGTAACTACATCTCCCAATCCCAAAAGATAGAAACGTGAACCATCAGTCAGTTCCTAATGACAGCGCAAGAGAAACTTCATTACCAAACGGCCGTGACTCAGTTAGTATTGCGTTTTCTGCGCATTCGGAATGTTCTGGGTTTGATGCAGTGACGGACTGTACTGACGTAAGCTTTTTTCAGTTCATTTCCTCCGTCTCACCACGTGTTGGTACCTTCCAACTAGACTCTCACCGACTTCCCTCGCACATCCTCCCCCCTAGACTATCCCGACGTGAACTAAAGATGCTTAAAGACTATAAGAATACAATTCAATTCAAGGATTTTTATTCCATGTTTAAGGAACGTGAGGTAGGTACATTACTTTGTGAACTCAGTTAGTATTTATCTATGACTCTTCGATTTCCCAATATATCAATCAATCGACAAAACTTTAAAATAAGTATATTTATATTCATTGTGATATAATCTATATTTGACCCCGTCATCAAGTTTTCGATATAAGCGATACTCTGTTTTCAACAATAGTTTGATATGAATGATATTAAGTTTCCAACGATTCTTTGATATGAACATTATTCGATTTCCAACAAATTCCCTACATGAACGGTAATGTTCGATTTTCTATATGCGATGTATCGAACACTCGACTATTCGCTAGCGAAATCGATGTTTGATATCCTAATCAGGAATCGTGAAACCCATATCCACATGTATATCTAAATCTGTATCCTTCGTTTGTTATTCTTTATAATTTATCGCAATCCAGTGTAATCAAACTCATCCCGCGCAATGATAACTGATTTTGCTGATCTTGGAAGTATTAGTGGAGTAATTTTAGATCAAGTAATTTTCTAAGCGAATAATCCTTATATATAGAATTGAAAGTGACTATGTGTGCGTGAGCATCACGCAAGAAGTGCTTGACCGATTAAATTATTTTTCGTACATGATCAGACTTTGGATCGGACTGGGAATTTATCATATCACTTTGATTCTAAAATTATTATATTTAGAGATAATCGACCATCTAATTGTCCATTGAATTCCAATGGCGAGGTAATGACAATGTAATATTTAAAATAAAAGCATGCGGCAACCCACACTACAATGTTGTTTGACGGGTTGACTACCTTTAAGGGGTCAAAATTGGCATAACTATCAATTCATTTTAATGGCTATCTTAGGTAACACCCCTCCAACAAAGTTGATTGGTAACAGTCCGGATGACCGTTGCCAACAAATTTTATTCACCCCGCACTACAAGCGAACAAATCAGCTAATTTAAAATAAAATGATTTTAAAAATCTTTAAATATCATCCCCCACCCTGGTCACTCATCTTTAGTAAAATATAAACAGTTACAGGTGATTGTGTGTGTGTGTGTGTGTGTGTGTGTGCGACGAAATTTCCGGAGGACCGGTATAAAAATAATTCTCTCTCAAATCCTTCGCAGATAAATTATAATAATTGTCCTGCTCTATAACTTCATCGTTTTTTTTTCTATGTTTTTTCTTCTTCTAGGAATTATTGTCTATTTATAATAGAAACAACGCTTGTCGTTTTCGTGCAACACCTTCTCCAGGAAAATCCAGTTTCGTTAGTAGGACTCGATCAATAGCATTCCATGGCGTCGCCTGACTGCCAGAAGGCGTGGTCTCGTGCACAGTATAAAGGGGGACTCCCCCTACACTGCTAGTAAAATCCAGGCGCCTTATTTTTTGATATTGTTAGCGCGGGACGGGAATCAATTTTTTACCTCCATCCCACTCAAAATCTTTTTTGTGCAGCTCTTATGCAATAAATATACAGTTTGAACAAATCCAAACAAGATCGTAAGCAGTTCATCATTTAATTGGATACACATTCAGCGAGCAAAAACCAATTGAAAAATGTAATTGTTGGATGCAGTTGATTCAAAGTCAATAGAAAAATTGCACATACAAAGTGTTTAAAAAAAAAACCTGGTCGTAAATTCAAAGCAGAATTCCCCGCATGGAAACAAGCCGGAAGTTTTGTGGGCCGTTTGGTATCTTTGACTCAGGTCGAGATATATATGTTAGGTGGATGATAGGGAAAAAATCAGATAGGGCCTAACTTAGGGTACCATTCCGGCATTCGTATGCTGAGAATGAGGGGGGAAGCCCGTCTGCAACGGGGTTCGAACCTATGTAGTTACTCATTGCCTCTCCGAATTCCCCGGGTGCAGGAAGTTCCTTTGAACAAATTTTAAAACTAGAGTATTTTCGGAGCTAAGTGCTGAAAGATGTAGGATTTCTATGTTTGGCTATAATTACGCAATATTAATTCCCTGACAACAAAATTCTTACGATGAGAAATCAGTCATAAACTTTTGCTCAGTAGATATATTGCATAGGCTAAACAATTTGGCGATGTGCTAAGCCTACACACCGTGCACCGTTATTTGTCTAGATATGACACCATCTGTGACAGTACCACTCCAGATTTAGGCGCATACAGCTCCGAAAGTACGCATGTTTCGAAATTTTCTCATTTTTTTTTTTTGTTTGTGTGTGTGTTTTGGTGTGAAGAATTCACCATATGACATATTTTAAAACACCCTGTATATTGTTTCAAAATATCTGAAACAAGACTTGTAGAGCTTTATTTGAAAAAAAATAAAAATAAGTTGTACTACTTGAAAGAGTTCCTTCTTAGCCAAGTATGAGTGATCCCGGATTCAATCTCTCTAATGGAGGCTTGTAATTTCAGTGTGGACTCATTGTCATATTGTCCCTTGAGAAGCTGCTTAAATTGAGAAGAAGCAGACTCCGGTCTCGAACGGCAGATACAGTGACAATTGAGATTTGTTACGATGACCACGTCACACCATGTTTTCAATATGTTTTCAATTTCACTAAAATTATTTTTTATTGAGCTGGCGACACTTCGACGAAAGACACTTATTTATTTACATAATGTTTGACAAAGGCTATTTTACGTTGTAGTTCGTAACTGTGTAGAAGTATGGATTTCTCAGTCGGGGTACGAACTGTTGTAGACGAGTCATGTAGCGGTCGTCTGGAAACTGCACTAGACGAGGAAACCTCAGCAATGGCTTTGGAGTCGTTGACGAGGTGTTCATAACGAAGTACATATCTTACCAGAATATGGTACCTGTCAGTCATGTAATTTGTAAAGATTCTTCATACCAATTCAAGGTTCAGAAGCAGCAGAAACTGTCACAGTATGACTGTTAGATGTGTTGAGTTCTGCACCTTGGCTTTAGACCAACATCAAGGAATCCCTCATTCGCACAGAGCATTTTGTTTAGGACGAAGATAATTTCTACATCACTGCTGAGGTTGATCATAGATGCTGGAGTGGCAGCAACCGTGAATGTACGGACCCATCTAAATTTGTGTCTGATGTAAAGATGTGGTGTGAAATATGGGGCACCCGCATCTGTGAGGTCATGTTGAACTGGTGTATGCTGTGAGAGAGATTCTCGTACGGGTGCATAACGACGCGATGGGGCCAAGCACCGCCCGCTATCTGTTCAGCAATAGGGACAAAAACTTGCCACACATTAAATAGCTGTCCACTACACGATCCTTTGGAGGTAGTAATTTCAATTTTGTGTTAGCTTTTAAACAACAACACAATGTCAAATCTGATTACAGGAATGTTTATCTGAGAGAATTCTGATATGGTTTTGATATACAACAAAACCCCTTCCAATTTGAAAAATTGCATCTTGATCGAATTTCAAGATGACGGCCATGTTCTACTTCCTCAAAGGAAGGCCTTGGCCTGCTTATCCAGTCTGTGATAAAGTACTCAGATATTTTATTTTTCTTAAATTTGCGCAGTGGAAGGATGGATGCCTTGGGATTCAGGAACTTTTTACTTACCCTGTGTATATAAAATATTAAGTAAAGAGTTATATGTTGTTGAAGCTTTTAAAACTGTTTTTGAATGTGCTTTTATAGTACTACAAACAAAATCTTAGTGGCAGATAAATTTGTCATTTATCCACAGCCAGGAAAGAGTCAGTAAATATTGTTTTATAATAAAACGCTATCAAGAAAGTCAATATTTATGTGTGATACTGGTTTACATGTAGTAGCGTGAGTGACAAAATATGTTATCTGTTTTCTAAATGTCATTTTGACCAAATAGAAGGCACGGCATATTTTCACATTTCTTTTATGGATACTTTCGTGTTCCATTGATAGAAAAACAACTTACGTGTTCAGATTTTACATAGTGAACTACATTTAAGTACCCTTTGTAGTTTAGTAAACACATATATATTGGTGTGTGCTGGTCAAATATCAGCATCTGCTTACAGTTCTACAAATAGATTATGATATAAATGTGAGTGATGTACTAATTTGTAATAATAATAATACACTGCCCAGTTGCTCCAGCGGCTACAGTCGCGGACTTCAGATGGATACTGGGGAGGGATGCAGATTCGTGTCCTGGCCATCTGTACGCTAATTATTTGGGCCTCACCCATAACCATTCCATTTAAATTTATATTTTTAATTAACTTCGACTATTAATATTTTGTGTATCTGAGAATACTAATAGATGAGGACTCTAATTCCCTATTATCGAAAATTCAATACTTTTGAAATGAACAACAAGTTAAAGAATATTTCCATATCAAAAGACTGTAAAACTAAAATTAATAACACTGTCATTTTGGGGTGTCATTCTATAATTTGGTGGTATTATTATTTTCTTATGAAATTTGTACTTGCTGAAGGATATCTGTAATGTTGATCTAAAAGAAGAAATTTGGTACTATTCAGCAAACCTGTTCAATATCTTACTTAGCGTCTCTTGCAATGTTCAATTGCTTAGCCTAAGCCCCGAGTGATTTACTTTGGACCATGAGCAGCCCCATCATGGCGTCAGCTTGACGTATGTGTAAAGATAGGGTGGCTGCAACAGCTACGTAAAACGGACCCACAAGAGATCGTGTTTTTCCTCCAATGCACAGTAATCCAGAATCCCAAAAAAGCCGGCAAAAATCGAAAATTCATTTTTACAGTAGAAACGTTCGTATATAAACGTTTAAACAACAAATTGGAGTATCTGTCTTTGAAAGTAATTACTTCCTATATTCATTATTGTTTCTACTTTTAGCACCGCAAAGTAAGGTGTCCCCAAAATGACTTCTTGTTCAGTGTAGCAAATATTAACCGGAGGTCATCAGAATTTGACGTCAGAGCCATCTGTTATCGGTGCCGTGAACTGGAGTGGATCGCGTATAAATTAAAACTAGTTAACCTGACTTTTCTCGTCTAACCTAACCAATGCTTAGTGACCATTATAAACTTTGAAAATGCGTGTATATAAGAAAGAAAAAAACATTACCCCGCCGGGAATAGAACCTGGGTCGGCTGTCCGATACTGTAACCAGTACACTAATGTAACCACCGCTTTTGCTTGTAGAACAAGCAATCACAGGCGGCGACAAATATTTTCGGATGGGTTTTAATAAACGTTACTCGAAAAGAAAATCGGATGGGTTTTAATAAATGTTACTCGAAAATAAAATCGGATCCAAAACTCCCCGAGAACGGCTCCAGGGCTTTAGAAAGATTGACCAAATGGAAGGATAGAGAGGGAGAGAGGAGTGGGTACAGGTTCTGTGGAGATGATACGCGATGAAACGAGTATAAAATTAATGTTTGATACCGGGAATAAGTGTCGTAACTTCCACCATCGTTGCCCATA
>JAGDQP010058942.1:0-12466 GCA_022664845.1 Lepisma saccharinum | reverse complement strand
TTTTATTCAAAGGGCTTTCCTCAGTCACACCAGATAAATGCCGAGATGTAACCTTCATCCATAGACCCTGCCCAACACTTTCCCCAATCCTTTCCCTTCCCCTATCCAGGCCTGAGCCTTAGATGCCTAAAGACCATAAATAAAATTCAAAATTCCTGACAGTGATTCTTTTGCAATATGCTCTTCAGTAATTGCCATCATTGATAGCGGCTCAGAATTCAATGTTTGAGTGCTTGAACTCGAAACTAAAGTTTCAATCTTTTTTTTTAACGGTATGTTGGGTCAAAATTTGAACTCTATGATTTTGGGGATCCTTCCAAAGGTTACTCTATCAAACTTACTTCTTTTTCTTTTACTATTACTTGTAACATTAAAGTATACCTCCAAATAATGGCAAACGCTGCGTATTGCTGTTTATTGCTAACATGGAAGCTGGAAATTATAAATCAAAATATTATTTGAATAATCCGAAATCAAACCTCCGTAGGTTACACTCGTGGACTACGGATCGCAACTTGGGATAGCACAGACATTCAAGTTCTATTGGTAACTATTTTGTGTGAAGTTATCGTTCGTCTCAAAGAATAAACGCCGATATAAGTGATTCTGTCAAACTCCGCCGATACCAGTTATTCCTTGGAGGCGTTATCACCGTATGATCCACCCAAAATCCTCAAGAGTGGATCCACAAATTTATTTTTTTTACGGTAAAAAATTGGTAGGATTTAAAGAATCTACTAACACCCTCCTAATTTTGACTTTACACTCCCCAACCTGAAAAAATCATGCTGTATTCGCAGAGATAGGTCATCTCTCAGTTTTGATAGAGGCGTAGGTCATAGAGGTCTGTCTGACTACAAAAATGTAAGTTAAATGTAAAAAATGAAACGTTACTGTATTCTGTGTTGTGCACAGAACATAATAAATTCTAGTCTTATTCAAAGATACAAATTTGACACTTACGTAAGATATTGTGAAAAATAACCGTTATTCTCCGGTTTCATAATTTGAACATGACGATTAACAATGAGGCGAGAATATTTACTCTCAATATCATATTTTCATTGATAACTTGTAACTAAGTACTGTTTTACGTAGTTACACGTCTTTTTTTTTTTTGCTACTAATACAACAGCTTACATTTTTTTAGAGTCAATAATTGAAAACTGCAACAAAAAAAATATTAATTTAATCTGACATTTCTGATTTTATAATTTGACAAATGTTATTAAATAGGAAGGCTAAAGCAATAAATAAATAAATGGGAGATGTGAAAATTGGAATCAGGATTAATTTGTATTCAAAATTGTTTCCACACAGCAGTTCTTATTTCCTACTTGTCACTGTTTTGCAACAGATGTCACTGTCTACCTATGTTTTAATAACGAACCCGTTATAGATTATTGAGGCAATAATAAAAGTATTTTACACAATTATTTTGTATAACTTACTGGATTTTACTGACTGTAAATCAAAGATTATTCTAATTATTTGAAATTTGGTAAATTATTCAAGGTCCAAATTCATCTCCACAAAAGATTACAAGTTAATAAGTGTTAAAAGAATGCATTTTGTTATTCCAATCAATTATAAAATGTATCGTTCTGCAATGTGTATTTTAAGTCAAGTAAACCCCTCTTTCGCTTAAAAAACTATTTAAGTTTGATATTGAACTACAATCGTAAAATTTCTTCTCCAAATGACTTTCAATGTATAAACCAATTTGAGTATCGTTTTCTGTAACTTAATGGCAATGTGATATTACATAAAACTACTGAAAACTCTCTATTTATTCAAAGATAATTTGGAGAAGAGCACCTACGATTGAATACAAACACTCTTGGCGATGACTGTACATTCGAATATTATTTTCCAAATTTTCAGTAGGAAAGATTCTGCCTAGGATAGATTAAACCAATCGTTCTACAACCCATGGGCTAAATTGTTTCCCGTTATTACCTTCTACTTAAGGTCGTGTTACGTTCTTCTTTGAAAAAACAAAATCCTATTTTAAAATAAAAATATATATTTGAAATTGTAATCACAAAGAATTTAAATATGTGTATAAAAATAATTCTGGCATTAGTATACTTGCTATCGAATATTGTACTAAAACGTAAAAAAAAGAAATATATTTTATTTACTGTCAGGTTAGGCAGTTCAACTATAAAAGAATAAAAGAGGCCTCATTATATTTTCTATAATCATGAATGTGTATCATTACAAAAAGAGTACTGCCAGTTGCCATTAAATACTTTGTATAACTCAGCTAACGTGCTATAGCCGAACACGAAGTTTATTTTTCTTCTGGAATATCTCCCGTTACCTTAGCTGGATTTAGCGCTACCTAGCCCGATCGATTCTACATATGCCATAATATTATTATACATGTGATTATTATCTAAAACCTTTCAGTAGTAACATACATTCCGAAAGTCAACTTAATTTATGTTCCTAATATTGAAATGTAGTTAACTCGTTTATTATTAATTATTTTTTTGAGTCTGTTTTCTTTGTATACAGATTGATTCTGTCAGAAAAATTCGGTTCGTTTACTTTCTTTAATTTTATTTGTCGATTTATTTTACCTCGCTCTTTTGTCCCTTATTTAGCAATGATGATATGCTAATATCTTACAAGAACAAATGTAACGCCAATAGTAGTCGCTTAACGTGGTAATTGTGGAATTTTCGCACTATTATTGCTATTCCCTTATAATTTACGCGGCACATTATTGTTTATCTTAAAGCTGTATATGTAAAAGAAATTTGGAATAATATTTGTTTATTAATAGGAGGAACATTTCCATGGTAACTACACTGAAAATAAACTCACGAATTTGAATTTATTTTAAAGTCTTTGAGCATCTGAGGCTCAGACCATGATTGTGGAAGGTAGACGCCAAGGGTCTATTTTGTAGGTACCACTCCGACATGCGCCTGATGTGACAGAAAAAAACCCTAAAAAACACAGGGTGGTAAATTACCTACTGGGATCAATTCCAGACCTACCGAATACTAAACCAACGCTCTACCACTGAACACTTTTTTATTTCTTGCCCTACATGGATTTCATTGATTGGAATGATATTCCTTGGTTCTCTTGTATATACTGATACCCTTAAAAATAAGTAAAGAGCATTCACACAAACATTCATGCCCAGGGTGGGATTCGAACCATGAGCCACGGCTACTCGGTGAAAAGAAACTCACATTCGTGCCTCATCTGAGAACAATTGAACTAATTTGGAGCAAAGTTCGTGTTGTGATAGACCAAAATACCTTAAACGTTTCAGCTGCATTAAAGATTTAAAACTTGTATTTTTTATGATACTTAGACTCGAATATTGAGACCCATATCTGCGTAACACGTAAAAACAGTTCAAATAATTACAACCGAACTTTGCAGAAGCTTAAAAATGTCAGTGTATTAAAATATTAATTGCCTTTTATGTTAGAATGATTGAGTGAATGAGAGCCATACTTAATATGATGCAAGAGATCATTAGTTTCAAGGTTATATGTATATGATTGCAGTTGTAGTACTCGGACAAGAAGAAGAGGAACTGATAAACGTAGTAAAGGCAGAAGTCATGGTGCTTGTAGTTTTGAGGAAGTAGAAAAAACTGTAGTATTAGCTACACTATCAGTACTAGTCCCACGTTCGTTCAATTTATACAGTAGTTCCGATGGTTAAGTGTAAGAAAAGGATTTACTCTGTCTCCTCTTTTTTTACTCTCGCCTTGTAAAATAAATAAATAAGCAGTAGTTGTTATTGTTGCAGCAGTGCAATACTAGAAGAAGTAATTGAAGTAGACGTAGCGTTATAAGTAGAGTCGTAATGACGGAAGTGGAAATAGAAATGTGACGGTAAATCAGAAATAAACACAACAATGTTTACCTCCTCTTTATTAAAGCAACATTTTAGATAATATACCAATTTTCATTTTTCTACGTAATGTCCATACAGATTTACACACATTTTTTTACATCAGATTTGCAGTTTCTTCAATTCTTTTTTTCGCAGAAAGCAGCGTTATATATTTGCAAGGCAATTGATAACGAACCTTCCACTTTCAACGTTTGGATTTATCACCTTTTCCCATGTCCACTTACAAACGCATCATACCATTTAATCATTGATTCGTTGATAATGTATTATTCCTTAAGTGTGTTCTTGTTGGGCTATTCCCACGCTTTGATTGATTGGTATTTTATAGTCAAATATTTATTAGGAGTTACCTTTTTCCTAAAAACACATGTCTCTGAACAGGTATCTTATATTTATTTATATTTCGGTTTGTGTCTGTGGTAGATATTGTGCTTTTCGGAGGGTAAGCAAACAATTTAACTCCAAGTGCCAAAGGAATATAGCTCTTAGATCTGTAATAAATGTTCGTCCTATGGCTAAACTATTTGACAAATGGTAGTATCTTCATACTTAACATATCAAGATAAAACACTCCATACTGGGATAGGTAATGCACACTCTTTCCAGCGCAATAAAAAGTATAGCGATTAAATATCATATGGTTTTATATGGAGTGCGTTGAATTTGCAATTAATCTTTGGCTTAAAAGATTTGCAATATTCCTTTAACGCTGGTACATCCTCATCATAAAGGGTCTGTTCTAAATATCGTGAAAAAGACAGTTTCATAATCAGAACTGTATTGGCGCTTTAGATTCCCTCAACGAGGTCTCCATGCATTTCGACAAGCGACAACTTTGTCAAACAAAATAAACGTATTCTAGAGCTTAAAATTATGGATTTAGTTCAACGAGAAAATTGAGCCACTTGAATTACCTTGGACGATATCTTGGATGAATATATTTATTACTTTGAGCGTACAAAGACCGGACACAAGTGACAGCGAAAATTATGTTCTGCCTTGTTTCTTGTAGACCCAATTCTCGGAAAGTTAAACCACTAGCCGAGTAAAGAAATTAGAACTAACATTACCGCGATCTGAACAGTTTCATCTACTGACTAGATTTTTCTGCCGTAAAACAGCGCATTGAGACTGACTGCTGTTTGACCGTTGCACTGGCCAGGAGAAAGATGAGGGGATTTATATACTTAAAAACGCAACCGTCTTCCCAACGGACAGGTTACAAAGTGGAGTGGCTTTCTCTCTTAGTGATATTTTGAACTGACCAACGATTTCTAAAGGGAGTAAAAAATCCCAAAAGAGATAAAATTTAATCAATGAGCATATATATAAAAACATATTGCAAATATTCGAATATGCAATAGAATATAATATTAAAAATTAAGATCACACATACTTGGCCAAGGCGCAATCTCTCATTCATACCTTACAAATAATAAAATACAAATCAGTGATTTTAACTGTTCACATTTTTATTCGTAGAATCGATGTCGGTTAGATATTATTCTTATGTTTTACTTCATTATAGTAAATAAATTGAGCACCGGAATTAGGTACAGTTTCATCATTCATCATGTTAGCCATTAGAGAAAGAATGTGAGATGATGTACATCACCAGATCTACCAGACGGCTGGTATCGTCTTCTCACAAAGATCTCTCTCTGCACAGCACATTTAAGTTCTTCAGCTTGCTACCTCGCAATCTACTTTCAACGTTATGCCCGAAGCTGTTGTATCTAGTTATCTGAACTAATGTAAATTTCTAACGATTTCGTTACGAAAAATAGATGACAATATAAGAATTTATTTATGTAATCGACTCTTTCACTCATCGTTGAAACTAAAACATTGACGATATGAATGTTGCATTCGGTGTAATAACTTTTCATTTTCAATGCATTATTATACCAGAATAAAAACAAAAAACAGTTCAAGGTTTGACTGTCATGAACTTCAAAGGCTATAATTATAGGATACATGACTGCAACCTTGTTCCGTGATATATAAATTATCTATGCATTCTCGATTTTTGTTGGAAGTCCGAGTTGGACTGTACTGATATTCTATAATTCTTATGCTTATTATGTATTGCGAATATGAACGCATATGATGGGAAATGTGGATTTTTTCTTAAGTATTATTTTATTGTATATAATGAAAGATATGTTACGCTCATTGGTTCATATGCTAAATTATTGCGAAATATGTTCGCATGGCTACCATCGTTATGGCTACAAACAACGGACGCTCTCATGTTTAATAATATATGTATATATATTTCGTGGGAGTTATGGGTTAGTTAGTAAACTAAACCTTAACTTGTCTTAACAGTGCTCAATATAACGATCTATTGCATGTGTATAATAGGTTAGATTTATTCAGCATATTGCTTGCAGATTTTTGCCGGCTATCTATAACAATATCGAACTGAAACTTATTCTACCTAGTACCAATAATAACACTAACTAACATGGAATAACCCTAATGATTATGTTTCTTGGCAGCAATATATGCTCACCGAGCCGCCGTAGCTCAAGGGTTGGTGTAGTATTCGGGAGGTTGTGGGTTCGGTCCCAGCGGCCGATCATCCTGACTGACGTTTCTTCAGGGATTTTCTTCAGCATACCAGACAAATGCCAGGATGGTACCTTCAACACAGGCACTGGTCGACACCTTTACGAATCCTCTACCCTCTCCTATGCGGCTTGAGTCTTAGATGCCTAAAGGTCATAAATAATTTTAGAAAAAACATTCATCTCAAACCTATCTCAGCATTATAATTACACGTATGCAGTAGTCGTCGATTTTCCTGGACCAGTAATAAGAAGGAAGAACATTCAAACAGAGTTTATAGCGAGACCTTAAAAGTAACTATATGTTTATTACAAAGATACGTAATTACTGAGGAACCTCACACGGAATGGTTTGTGCTGTGCAGAATCTTCATGAGTTAAACTTCGTTTCGTAGAAGAAGAAGAGGGTAGAAGCACACTTTTGTTTTTAAATTGACGCATTCTTTACACTGTGGTTTCCACTGTTATTTGATTTAACGTTCCGAGCATTCCTAGTGGCTCAACCTCATGAACAAATGAGCAAAAGAAAGTGGAAATAAGAAAAAAAGAAAAGGAAGAATTCTTTGAAACATTTTCTCCGTCCCATTTCCCCACCCCTCGCTCTGTCTTCCCACGAAACCCGACTGAAAGCATCTTAATTGTCCCAGCTTTGATTGCAATAACTTACCCGTCTATGAGGGGCACTTCCCGCAAAATTCTTTTCACCACTTCCAGCCTCGCCTCCAGAACTGGAGAGTTTCTCTGGTGAAACTGGATAGAAATTCCAATTGCGGCGCTGCACATGATGCCTACCAGTACCAGAATTCCAGGAATAAGGAGCTGCTTATTTAGCTCCATGTCCGGCCCTAAAATATTAAGAAAACAAAGAAAGAGAATATTAGAAATAGATTAATATGTTAAATTCAATAAATATATTTTGATTGTTAATTATTGTTATAAGAGGAAGCGAAGAAATTGCTATTTAGATTACACGGCTTTCTCTGTGCATTACGTATATGGTTCTCTCTGTTCCGTGAAAGCTTACGTTCCTCACTTCAACGTTTGTATAGTAAATGATTACGGGTAGGGGAACGTGGGGCAGAATGGGGTATTTATCCATAAATAAGAACTAAAACCTATGGAAGAAAATCAACATGCCCTTCCTTTACCTGTTCTACAAACCTTTACCTCTTCCTTGGTACCTTTACCTTACTACATTCTACTCCGTAATGCACTTGCAGAAAAAAGTATTGCTTAACGCTAAAGTACTTACAATATTTTGCATATAAGCATGTTAGCATACCTATCTGTTAGATAATCCATAGTATCTCAAACTAAATACATTTAAATTACTTATATTTGATAATACTACATTTGAAGAATATGAACGACGAGAATCATGACACAGCATCCAGACATAAGGACAGCTCAATGTAGTACATCCCACAATTATTTCCACCCTGTACATATGAACGTTCTCTCAACAGACTGCGACATCGTACAGGTGACACGGAGAAGGGGCTACCCCGTTCTACCTCGCAACGTCGTTCTGTCGCAGGATCCCGACTAAACCAAATATATATATATATATATATAAGCCAACGGTTGGCAATTGTTCTGAAACATATATTTTTTTAAGTTTGGTAACACATGAGGACCCCAGGAAAAGAACATGCTTTGCCGCTTTTTTTATCTTACAGGAGAACGTTTAAAAGCTCACAATCAACAATACGAATATGGTATACCTGAACATAAAATAAAAATTGACTTGTAATATACAGACTATTCGTACTATCTTTATGCGTGCGTTTATTCAAAAGACGATACAAAGGAAAAACAGACGGCACCGTTAACTAAATTTGACCAAAAATTGAATCACTTTTTTCATTTGGTCTTCATTGCTCTTTTTTCCGCACTTTGGAAAATAAAAACTAAATATCCGTACTTTTTTTCTTAGCAAGTTGTTAACTGTTAATTGGTGGGGTAATTAAACCCATCCACAAATACATATCACATAATTCCCATTCATTCTCAAGTCAGCATTCATAGGAATAAGACGTGTGATGTAACCCGCTCTGATTGCTTCATTGAGCAACATGCCTGACGTGTGCGGCTCTTCTGAGAAATAAATAAATTCGCAGAACATGAAAGAAGTGATATTTCGTACAAGTGGGTGTGAAAAGTATTTGCACGCCAAATGTACAAATTTGATGAGTGTGGAAAACGTTAGGAAATTGGGGGCTCGTAAAGATTAGTGGAAGAGTAATTCACGTAAGGAAAGCAGAAGCCTTGAATTAATGCAAGGTAAGAAACCGACCTGAAAAAGCTAGTACAACATGTAAATGTAATCCATTCTAAGTTGCGCTTTATTGAAAAAAGAAAAACAGTGAGACCGTTCGTGAACTCGAGAAAGGTGTGAGTTTCATTTCGTCCGAATTTGACGATTTTCAAAAATATCTAGAGGAACTGAGAAAAACAGTTACGGGACTGACGTCAAAATCAGAAACGCTTGAACCAGAAAATCGAAACCTGAAACAATCTGTAGAACGACCAGCAAGAACATTAGGAGAGATGGAACAACAACAGCTACAGGAAAACATCGGAAAAATAGGCATTCCAGAAACTGAAGAAGAAAATACAGAAGATCTTGGGATGGAAGTTATACAAGCAACTGGAATCCATCCCAAAAAGGAAAATATCAAAAAAAGCTTATCGAATACCCGCAAAGAAGGACAAACTGAAAACAATTGTCGCACTATTGGCTTCCAAAGCTATGAGACATAACTGGCTTCAAAATTTAGGGAAAATAAAATGTTACTAGCCTCAGAAGTGAATCCATCTTTCCCTGATGCCCATGTCTACGTGAATGAACAACTTGCAGCGTACAACCGCAAACTGTTGCATGAAACCAAGCAA
Source organism: Lepisma saccharinum (assembly GCA_022664845.1). Lineage (NCBI taxonomy): Eukaryota > Metazoa > Arthropoda > Insecta > Zygentoma > Lepismatidae > Lepisma > Lepisma saccharinum. The sequence continues at coordinate 3,107 of JAGDQP010058942.1, read as the reverse complement.
TTTGCTAAAAATAATGCATTACGTTTTGCCTGGGTACGTAACGACGTATCCTAATAGAGGAAAACAAAACGTCTTGTGTGAAACATGTGAAGTGCATTGGAGAACTTCAAAACGTTAAAAATTAGTGAATTAAATGTAAAAGCATACGAAAAACGTGTGTCAAAAATGGAAGAAGTTTTAGAAGATATCCAAATTTATCAGGATGCAAATACAACTATTTCTGAAGATGTAAGTACTTTAAATGATCATTTTAAGGGTAAAGAAGGACTAACAATAACCCACATGAATGTTCGTAGTTTAAGGAAGAACCTACATATATATATTTTTTTTAAATTTTACTTCAAAACATAAACTTTTATGCTGATGTTGTAATATTGACTGAAACATGGAAAAATGAAAAACAGACATGGTTAATCTAAACGGCTATCGTTGCTTTTACACAGAACGATCCACAAACTGCCCTGATGGTGTAATGTTTTTTTTTATAAATGAATCAGTTAATGCTGATGTCAATGAAATTGAATTGCTGAGGTAAATGGTATGCGTATTGACATAATAAACTACACGGAATCATGTTCTTTGTATGATTTATATCGTAGTCCGAGTAATCATGAGAAACCTTTTTTATTATCAATAAAATGAAAAAAACAATAACTCACCGAGAAGTTATGTTTTAATTGGTGACATAAATCTTGATATTCTTAAAGAAAAATATGATGAAGCCATATATACATAATTAAACACAATGTACAGAAACGGGTTTGTTTCATGTATTAATACAGACATTAGAGTTACACAAAATAGCAAATACTGTATTGATCACATCTTTCTGAAGCATAAAAGACCGCAGGAATCCATGTCAGTAGTTATCCAAACAACTATAACATATCACTTTCTTACTTGTATTATTATCCCAGTGTCATTACCAAAAAAAAAGAAAGTTTATGTTGTAATATGAAGGTAAATTACTCATTACTAAATACGGAATTAGAAAAATGTGACTGGTCAGATGTGATGCAAAATAACTGTGTAAATACTGCCGCAAATAATTTTATTCAAAAAATTAAAACTTGTATAAAAAAGCTGTTAAAACGGAATTTATAACTAATATTAAATACCGTAGATTAAAACCGTGGATAACTGAAGGTCTTATCACCTCTATACGAGAAAGAGATAGGCTTAGTCCGCAAGTAACAAAACAGAAGAACAATATAGAGTTAAAAGAATATTAGAATAAGTATAGGAACAAAGTCTCTCAACTCATAAAAAAGTAAAAAAAAAAAAAAACGTGAGTATTATAGCAAAACGATTTTGGAATGTAACAATGATACAAGTAAATTATGGAAGTTACTGCAAATATCACAGATAAAAGTCAAAAGAAATATGTTGATATCAGAGAAATACAAACAAATGTAGGTTTAACAACTTTTGAATACAACCCAAATTTGGTAGTTAATACATTAAATGAAAACCTTTCTACCATAGACGAAAGACTATTAAATAAAGTAAATAAATTAGATGCAAAAATGCATCATACTTGTAAAAGAGAAGCGTGTTCGAAAAATTCATTATTCCTAAATCCAATCACGAAGCAAGAAATAAGTAATTACATAAACCAATTATATATAGCTAAAGACAGCATCTGGTATAGACGAAACATAAGTAGCGATATTAAAAAAATACGAAAGTGTATGGAGCAAAGCCGTTACAACATAGTTTTAATTTGAGTATTAAAACTGGTATATTTCCTGAAAACTTTAAAACTGCTATAATAAAACCTGTCTATAAGAAAGAAACAAAAAGTTATGTAAATAATTATAGACCAATTTCATTACTAAGCAACTGTTCGAAACTACTAGAAAAATGCATTTAAAAGCTTGTAAGCTTCTTAAAACAAAACTATTTTTTCTTAGAAATTCAATTTGGTTTCAGAGCTTGAAAAAGCACTCCAGATGCAACATGCAAACTTACAGAAACAATATGTAAAAGATTGACAAAAATTATAAAGTGATAACTGTGTTCATTGACCTAGCTAAAGTTTTCGTCACCATACACCAGTATATACTATTAAGTGAAATGGACCACAGTGGAGTACGAAGTCGGGCATTATCCTGGTTGAAAAGCTACCTAACAGATAGAAAACAAGCTGTACAAATAGGTAATAATATAAGTAACTATTCTTGTATCAAATATGGAATCCCACAGGGGACAGTTTTAGGTCCTGTGCTATTTTCAACATATATAATTGAGCTATGTAACTTAACACTAGATGATCGTATATAGTCATTTGCAGATGACACATCATTAACAATTAGTGGTACAACGTGGGATGAAGCTTACCATAAAACTGAAATAGAGTTTGAAAAAGTAAGCACTTGACTAAACGTAAACTTACTAGCATTAAACATTGACAAAGCGAAGTATATAACATTTTCTCCATCATTAACTGGACAACCTGTAAGCAATATGGAAATAAAACTACATAAATGTGATAAGATCAAAAATTGTAACTGTAAGTCTTGTACGAGAAAAATAAATTAGTTAGTAAATTTTGGTAAACTTTATTTTTATATGAGCCAGTCTAGTAACATTGGATTTCGGCCCGGCATGAATCGCCTTTAACTGGTTAAATCCAGACCCATGCCCCTGCCTGGACTCGAACCCGGGACCTTCGAGTCGATGGCCTACCGCCGCAGGCTGCTCGGTCACCCGGCCGGCAACAATTTAGTTATTTAGGAATAATCATCCATCAACACTTCAGATGGAATTTATTTATTTATTTATTGAACACGACAGGTTGGATACCTAGTTGTGGTGTTCAACAGACATGTCATATTCTACACACACATATATTTATATATTAGGAGATTCATAGTGATGAATTCTGTCAAAACAATTCATTACCTTATATACGAATGAAATTGACTTATTTTTACATTTAATATTTCTATATCAGGACATGGTTTAAGAATACAACTATACGAGGGTAAGTCAAAAATTATCCGCAATGTAGCTATAACTTTTCTTACATTGTTCATACTGAATTCTGTCCTAGTTTATTTTATTGTTATGATGTTGCGGTCCTGCTATGAAAGTTTGATCCTAAT
>JAGDQP010058939.1:0-12466 GCA_022664845.1 Lepisma saccharinum | reverse complement strand
TCAAAAAGAATTTAGAATCACATCTTCTGTCCAAACAGTGATCTATTTCGCAGCTGCTAATCTACTTCAATACAAGTTAGCACATTATACAAAGGTAGAAAACTATTTAACTTTCAATTTTCTGATTTTGTTCTTTGTATATTCCTTTTTACTTAAGTGTATCACTTCGTCATGTTAATTACTGTCTTTTGCGCATTATATGTGGTTTTTTTCTTCATTATACTATTTATACCCATTCATAGTTTATGCAATTTTTTTGGTACTTATTTTGTATTAGGCTTTTACATGAATATTGTTCAAGTATTAATTCAACATAACTACTTTCATTCTAGATATTATGTTTTCTTCTTTTATATGTTAGTATAGCTAATAAATGCTTCTATGCAGTATGTTGATTTGTGTATCGTGTATAAATATATGATGAAGGCCTCTCCCTTTTCTTTCCACATATCTCGGTCTGCTGCTATCCTCATCCATGTAGCTCCTGAAAAACGCTTGATTTAATCTACTCATCTTACTTTTGGACGTCGTCTCGGTTGTTTCTTTTCTTTAGGAATCCACTGTAGTACATTTGTCGTCCACCTTCCATCTGTTCATCTAGTTATGTGACCGGCCCATCTCCACTTCACCTTTGCAGTCTTGATTACATGTTCTACCTTTGTTTGTGCGCGAATCCATTCATTTGTCTTCCTCACCCTCCTTGATATTCCTAGCAAGTATCTCTCCATTCCTCTCTGTGTGACTCTCAGTCTTGGAGTCATTTGCGCATTGAGTGTCCAAGTTTCGCAGTCGTACATCATCACGGATGAGACACATTAATTATAAACTTTACGCTTCAGACAGATTGGTAGTTTGCTTTTGAAAATAAAGTGTAGTTTTCCAAACGATAAGATAAAATGCATTGTATGGGCGGTAACAACACTAACGTCGAAACGAACTCCACTTCATTTTACATCTTCTATTTATTTGACATCAGTCAGTCAATTTATTTATTTGATAAGTTGACATCAGTCAACTTGGCATTCGATGTTTTGAGCTGGCCTAGGTAAACATACTTATAATCTATGTCTATTGTCTCTCCGCTAATCTTTATTTCCCTTTTTGCAGCATGTTGATTGTATATGACCTTTGTTACTTAATTTCATTTTAACACATATTTTCGAACTCTCGTTACTCAGATCTTCCATTCTGGTTTGTAGTTTTTCTACCCTTGAAGCAATCAGGACTATATCATCAGCGAACCGTAAGTGATGAAGATATTCGCCATTAATTTTTATTCCAACTTCATCCCAGTTTAAATTTTGCAACACTCTCTCCACGACCGCACAGTTTTGGAGAAATTGAATCTCCTTGCCTTAGCCCCTTTCCAACTTTTTTTTTTTACTTTTTTGATGTAGTCTAATGACAGATGTGGCAGTGGAGTAAATGTTTCACAGTAACTTGATGTATACACTTTGGATTCCTCGATGTTCAAACGATTTAAGTACTGCCGACAAGGAGACCGAATCGAAAGCTTTTTTAAAATCTATGGATCCCAATCATAGTGGAAGTTCATATCATTAGTCCTTTTCATATCTTCATTCGGTGTTTGTATGTGGTCCATTGTGCGAAATCCACGACGAAATCCGGCTTGTTTCCTTCCCTGGTTAAAATCTAAGTCTCGATCAAGACGACTCAAAATAACTTTGGTGAACATTTTCTATAGAACTGACACTAAAATAATTGGTGTGTAGTTTTCCACGTGTGCAACAAAATGGTAACATCATTATTTCAACTTGACAGTATTTATCTCTTCTTCAAGCACATCGAGAATAAATTTGCAAGTTCCTCTTTTTTCACCTTCCCATTTAAACATATGTGTTGTGAGTCCATCTTCTGGCAATTTTCCGTTCTTCATCCCTCAAAGTACTTTATCCACTTCTTTCATTACGTCTGGGACTTCTTCATCATTGTCTTCTGAGTCTTCATTTTCTAGTTCTTCCTCGGAGTAATACAATTCTCTGTAGACATTTTCAAATATTTTTATAATTTCTTATATTGTGTTTCGGTCCTGTCTGCTTTCTGGAATTTCAATTATTTGCTTTTTCCCTATCATTAGCTGCTGTTTGGCTATCCTCAAGGTTTTGTATTTCCTCGATTGTATCTTAGTACCTCATCTCTTATTTTCTTCCTTACGGTTTTATTTAGTTCTATGTACTCAATCATCTTTATACAATTCTCCACTTCTTTCATTTCCTTTCTTTTCTTCATCAAGAGTTTAGGTTCTTCTGAGATCTTTCTTTTTTTTCTTTCTGGTGCCAGATATTTCCTTGGCTGCTTCTCTTATTATATCGATCAGTATTTTATTTCTGCTATTGATGTCTTCTTCATCCTCTAACTCTTCCAAGGCGCTGAATCTATTACTTAGTTCTATCTCGAATATTTGCTTGTGTTTTCCTACATTTTCCAGATCTAAAACTGGCGTTTTTCCTCTGATAAACTTCTTTTTCTCAAGTCTAGTATATCGTTTTAGCTTATCTCACCATCCTATGATATCTCGAGACTTTGAAACTGTTCAGAACAGACACGTATATATATATAATGTATTGACATGGGTTGGTAGCAATGTGTACATGATTTTATGTAGGTAGTATGACGCGTTATATAGGTGACCCTGAAAAGGGACGTTTCAAAAATTTATAAGTTTTTTAGTATGTATAAATGTTACGTCACGTCATGTACTATTTCGAGCCATTTCATGCTCTTGTGATAATTTCTTCCTTAGCGTATTAACAATCGATAATGATCGTTTGAAATCGATACGGCTTGCGGGTTCAGTCTCTGTCTCGGAAAGACGAACACATAGAGAGTTTCTTAATTGCAATATCTCAATTCGCCTCAAATTCCTATTAAATTCTTAAACTATCTGATGAATTTTAATGACAGAGATAATATATACATGTGCTCTAAAACTATTAAATGAATTTTGCACAAGCTTAGACCTAAAAAGTGAGCATCTAATCTATCATCAACCGAGAATTCATCATTTAACTATATATATATTTATTTATATATTTTGAGAAGCCCTTATCAAAATCGCCGTCATTTACCATGGTATACGCAAACTCTAGAAATCAACTAATATATGCATTGCTCAAATCTTTTAGGCATTTCGAATTTATCCTAACGTATGGTCAACTTCGCCATCAATATGCTCGTAAGATAAAGTATTTGTCTTGCATATAATGGATATTTCTCTAGTTTTTTTTAATGTTGGGAAGATATTACATTAGTCAAACATTCGTGCCGAGGCGCCGTAGCTCAATAGTTGATCGTTGGCTTCCGAGACTCCATTCGGAAGGTCGTGGGCTCGATTGCAGTGGCCGACCATCCTGACTGAGGTTTTTTTCAGGGTCTTCCCTCAGTAATACCAATTAGTTGATTGAATGGAATCTCCAACGTAGTCCATCACCTAAACCTTCCCGCATTCTTCCCCTCCTCTATTACAGCCAAAGCCTTAGGTACCAAAGACCGTAAATGCTAATTCAAATTGAGTTATACATTCCAAACCAAATATGTACGAAAATAATCGGAATACGATTTACAGGATTTTAGCCGTAAAACGCTCGTTCATAAATTGAAACACACTTTATTTATATTCTAAATATACATATATATTTAAATATTCCATGACATTGTACTAGGTCGTGATATCAAGAAGGACTTTATTTTGTAAAACTATTGTCAACTTATTTAAGAAGGAGAAAACTAGAGGTGGCAAACCCCTTTGCACATCTTTGTATCAACCTGTATAACCCAAAAAAGTGATAGCGCATCTTTTCTTATAGTATTTAGTATGGAATACTTTCATATTGAAAATTATTATTATTATTATTGCATATTGTCGAAAAGTTCCAAAGTGTTTCTTGTGATATTCTTCCATTTTCAATACGTATTTTTTTTAAATTTATACTAGGAACAGAAGTAAATGCATTGAAGATTCATCGTGCCACTCAGTCATAGCCGTACGTAGAAATTTGGAATGGGAAATGCCAATGATTGAAAAGTACAGGGAAAATTCTCCCAGCAACAATTCCATGGAAAGTGAATTATCTTTTGTAACTGGTGGAACGTTAGATACAGTTACGCAGTATGTCGGTAACGCATCTCTAGTTGTCCAGCACAAGACAGATACACGTAGCGTAAATGACAAGAAAGATCATCACAAGAGCAATGTTGAGCTTAACAGACTTTCTTTAAATTATCCAATAAGAGAATATAGATGTCACCACTGTGGTAAGTCATTTGGGCAGAAAAGTAATCTAAACACGCACCTGATAATTCACTCAGGTTTAAGAGAATATACTTGTTCCCACTGTGGTAAGTCATTTGGGCAGAAGGGTCACCTGAAGACTCATTTGATATCCCATTCAGGTGTAAGAGAATATAATTGTGACGAATGTGGTAAGTCATTTGCTCGAAAAGGTATTCTAAACAAGCATTTGCTGACCCACTCAGGTTTAAGGGAATATTTCTGTGACCACTGCGGTAAGTCATTTGCTCGAAAAAGTATTCTAAACAAGCATTTGCTAACACACTCAGGCTTAAGAGAATATTTCTGTGAGCACTGCGGTAAGTCATTTGCTCAAAAAAGTAATTTAAACGCTCATTTGATACTCCATTCAGGAATCAGAAAATATTTTTGTCACCACTGTGGAAAGTCATTTAGTCAGAAGAGTAATCTAACTAGGCATTTTAATATCCACTTATGTATTAAATAGTAGACGTGTTATAAATTGTGGACCATTTGGCGGAAACGTAACGGGTTTGTAGTGGTTCAGTTGTAGCACGCTCACCTCTGCTGCGTGAGCTCGTCGTTTGTATCGCTGCTAATGGCTTGTGGGGGACAAACAGCACACTTGTAGGTTTTGTCGGGGATCTCTCGATTTCTCTGTCTACTTTAACTCCACCAGTTCATCCTAGGATATTTCTACATCAATTCAGCTCATCTTGTCTACCTCACTGTCTGAGATTTATGTGATTGTTGTTTATTCCTTGTACCCGTGAATATGTTAACAAAATATTTGTTGATGAAATGGATTGGATTTCTGAACATTCAAAAGAAAGCAAAATGTGAAATTTCGCTTGTTTTTAATTTACATAATTTGTTATTATTCATTAATTGTTGGTGTCGAAAGCTCAGCTGGGCTCATTTACAAGTTCTTGTTATAAGCATTCGTTCTAAATGTAGCTTGATGGTTTTGAACACCATTTTGTTTACCAAAATTCTCAAACTTATTCTCAAATTCTGAAATCCAGACTTTTAAAAGTGATTTTACGTTGTTGATACTTCCTTACAGCTACGCTGGAAACTAATATATAACGATCATGGGATTAAGAAATGTAAAACAGTTTATTTGCAATTCTTGAGAGGAAAAAAACCGTATATTTATCACATTAAGAATTTCATTTGTATATATCTTCAGCGGTTTATATGGCTTAGACTAAGACAAGGAAAAGTCGGCCAGAAGCGAAATACATTTTAGAATTACGGGAAAAAAATGGTGTTCAAAACCACCAAGTTACATTTAGAACGATAGCTTCTAACAAGAACTTGAAAATTAGCTCATCCGAGCTCTTTGACACCAACAACTCATGAGTGATAACAAATTTTGCAAATTATAAAGACGCAAAATTACAGGTTCAAAAACATTCCTGATATTTTCCTGATCTGACTGAAAAAAAATCATGGATTCACTTTAGAAAGATTTTGTACAAACTAGTGTATAATACGTAGGAGAAAATCTATACTTTGTTGATAACATTGGAACCAAATAACGGAACCTTGTAATTATGTCAAGGTTCATTTCATTTAAATTGAATCTGAAGACTTAGTCTCGTTATTGAAACCGTGTTTCCGATTTGGCTCTTCAAACCGAAAATATGGATCGCTGAATTTGATGATCTGATCTGAATTTGATAACCGAGTACTCAGATTCGAATCTCGGAACAGGGTCCCAGATTCAAATCCAGGCATTCTATTTGACAGTTCGAAATTGCGGGACAAGATCCAGAATCCTTAGTCCGAGATTCAGATCCGACTCATCGGTTCCATGAATCAGATCTTGTTTCTCAATTTCCATGACCCGAATTCTGATCACTCCAAAAATCGATTAACCAATTCGAATTTCAGCAGTGGGGATCGGAAGTTTCTGAAATGTCATGCTTTCAAAAGCCTGTGTTATTATTCATTTCATTGTGCTTAGCAAGCTTTTATATTCCATCTTCTCAGAGGAACTTCGCCAGTGGATAGCACCCTATTTGTTCCAACGTAAATACCGAGTTATGTAAAAAGTATAACTGAGGAATATGTTTTAAATTCAAGAGTGCCACCTTAGGCCTCTTTTGTTGTCTTTATTTACGAATGACATCCTGATTTTATCCCCGAACGAACATTTATTTAGAAATGAACATGTAGTATTTCCGGCGAATCGGACGCGGTTTTCTTACAAAATTACGTTAATGCAATCTCTAGCAGGTGCGAAACAAACATGCTATTACTAAACATTAAAAATGTAGTTAATTTATTATTCAAGAAAAACGAACTATTTGAAATTCCAATAAAATGGTAATGATCAGTTCGAGTAGATTCTGTAACTGGTCTTGGTGTAACCATTAAATCTAACCTACTACTCAACATGCAAATAAATCGTCTTAATAGCGAAGTTTTCAGGAACTTTGTGTTTTTAATTAGACTATCAAGCGACAAATGATACTTAGTGATGTTTTACAAAAATATATACATCGTATGTCAATTCGAAGTTATAATACCTGCAATAATATAGGATCCTAATACACAGAAGAACTCTCGGCAAATTGAAATTATACAGCCCAAATTTGTATGATTTTTGACATACAATGAAACGAATATATCCTAAGTTTGAAAAGTACTTAGACCTGGTAAAAAGCACATGCTACAATCTCTTGAAAACATAAAATTAAATTTCTCTCAACTTTCCTGCAGAGACTCTTACACAGTAAAATCCATTCAGAAATATTATTTTCTCAATTAGGGTTGTACCGCATTGTACAACATGACTAATTAATGTTGTCTTCCACCTCTCGCACTAAAGCGTCAAAACGTTAGACATATCACCTATTAGGAGAAGGTGCTCATCTTATAAATATATTCTTCAAGAATGCCCTGAGATTTTCATATTTAACATAAATATAAGTTAATTCCATCCTTATATGAAATAATGCATATTTTATACAGCATAATTCACCACGCAGCACCGCAAGGTGTAGCGACTATTTAGGAACCTACTCAGGTTCCTGGAAAATAAGGCACATACAATGGAGATATAACATGCATTAAATTCTAACGCTCTGTGCACGTGATCACACTAAGGGCGACATCATACAATGAAACTGCCGGAAGCAGCGATAATAGCCTCTATACGATATCGGAACCGCAAGCTGGTTGTAAGGTGATGGGTATTGGAACGCTTGCCATTGCATGCACAACAGCAGCCCTAAGAGCTGCAACAGTGTTGTGGAGATGTGTATTCGAGTCCGTCTCTACCAGGTCCCATAGGTAACCCATGCTCTATTGGGTTAACATCTGGGGAGCTGGGGGTGACATGTTCATGAAAACTTTCGGCCAAACATTATTTTGCCGTATTCGCTGTATAAGATTATACAGTGTCTTACTGAAATGATACAGGCTCCTACGTGACGAAACTGTGATCTTGGGCTTTACAAAATGTATAACACCGGTGTAAATAACGGGGTTGACTTTGGCAACTTGACGAAAGAAATGCGGAGGCATGACAACGCCTTTACTATTCAAGTCTCCCAGAAGCATCACTAAAGCTAGACATTTGGTGTTAATGACGGAACCTCCTTGCTGGTTTGATAAACACCTATCACTTTTCCGATTCAAATTCTGAACCTGATCAAAGATTTTGTCATTGGAGAAAAGAAACAGGATTCCTGACTCCTCTGGATGTCTCGGCTTACTCAGTAGAAGCTTGGCTCTGCTCAGGTGATTCTCTCTGGTTCTCTCAAGTGAACTGTCCTCCCTGCATCACGTACGACTCGTATCGAAGGCCTTCATGAACAGTGGTGGCATCGTCAACTTTCAGCTACCTGGCGATTGCATTCATGGATTTCCCAGATTCCTCATCTGTAGCAGATGCGACAGGACTGATGAATTCCGGCGTCCTGATCATGTCAGAGCGACAGCAATGACGTTTTCTTTGCAAAACAGTGACCTTAGCAACCCCAGTTCTCTCCGAAGTTTGAAGACGAATGAGCGCGCAACTTTCAGGAAAACGACGATCGTTAAATCGTCGTAGACTGCACCCAAGAATACGATGACACATGCTTCTTCATTGTCTAGAATCTGCCATGATTACCCTCAGCAGAAAAGGATGTGCAAATATAACGAATACGATTGTGTGCCACGTATAATGCGTGCTCTGTGATATATGCCGCACCCTGTATACTACGTCTGTGTGTGTGTGTATGTATGTAGAAAATGCCATCTGTTGTTGAACACCATAATTAGGAAAATATCAAACAATAAAAAATCATTTCACCCTAAAATGGCCAGGTTCTGAAACTAAAGTACCAAACATCTTAAGATAGAAATAGTTTTTATAGGAATTTTGGATTTATTCTTCTTGATCTAGTGAGTGAAGGAAAGTTTAGATCTGCCTGGAAGAAACCTCCAGTTCGGTGGTGTACTGGAATTCTAAATGTGGAATATACACTTAAACAATTGGATAAGCAGACTTTGTTTATCCAATTTGCATTTTAGTATTTGAAAATATGCTAAGTTATATTTAAGTCATTCACTTTTTCTTATGAGAGATTCTAAGTAGCTAAGCTACTGAAATACTTATAATCCGTAACAATATTTTAGATTTTCTTAAATAAAATTAAAGCGGTAGAAATAATGTTTTCCATAACACTATTTAATATTGTCTTCCTATGCTAACTTCACTTTTGGTTTTCATCAGACTCCCTCTACTCGTGCAAATATCATGTCAACTTAATAATATCTTCCCCTAATCACAACATACGAAAAAACATATGTCATTTTTTTATTTTCGGAACACCTTTTCCCATTCGCAGTCATTTTGTAGGTGATATTTAGGTCATCAGTTTCCGAGCTCTAGTTGCCTGGATATGGATGCATATACACGTTAGTAATAAAATATTCCTTACGCAGATCAGTGTTTTTTATCAGTCACGTCAGGCAAATATCCTAATGGTAACTTTAACAAAGACTCAGACTGATATCTTATTGCATCATTTTCCCTACCCTATTCCAGCCTGAGGCATAGATGCTTAACTCTTAAGAACACGACATTAGAATTCTTCTTGTAGACAGTAAGTAAGATTTCCCCTGGATGCATATGGCCAAAATACTTCTTATCTCGCGATCCCAATATCAGCGCAAATTAGTTCATGGTAGCTGTTAGGAAATACGAACATTGTATAATATTTTTTTTCTCAATTTTCGAAGATGTCTGATTCTAAAAACTCAAATTTGAAAATTCCGAAACAAAATTCTGTGTAACTATAAAAAAGGCATATCAAATTTTGTTACAATTGCTTTAAATTAGGCTTACTCTGAGCTCTCTAGCACAAACTATTTACAGTTAATGATACATTTTGTAAGTTAACATTCAACATTTGACTTTTTGGCTGTTTCTTATAAGCTGATAGAACAAATACCACATCGTCAAATAATCTTTTAAAAACAATTTTGACATCCTCCACGGTTACAAGTGATAAATTAGGAATTATACAAACCCCCAGAAAATGAGGTAAAATTGCATTTAAATGTGTTTTGATTTCACATGGAAATATCCTTCATTACCATCTGTTTGCCCTGAGCCAAAGTTACCTAAAAGCGTTAAAATAAATTCAAATTCAATGTAGAAGACATAAATGCATATTCATCACTATTATATAATTAATTACTTTCTTTAGATATAAAATATGAGTTTGTAATATGCTTAAACTTTTCCAGGAATTTAGTTTTCAAGAAACGGTTAAAAACATTTCCTTTTATATTATGGGATAAACCATTTTATTTTGTTTTGCCATCAAACGTTAATAATTATTTTCTAATTTCCCATGCTATTTTAATATTGATGGAGATGAAATTTCAGCTATAAGGAAGAATTATTATTGTGGACGATATCTAGAAAAAATCAATCCGCGTTCAACACACTATTTATATGATGTACTGGACGTACGCATCCACTCAAGTCATCATATGTCGTGTATGTATATATTTGTCAGTGTCACATGCATTTATAGTGGTTCAGTAGTAGTACCCATTTTGTGGAAGAATCTACCGTTGTGCTCTTTACAGAGTAGTAGTATCCCTCTGCGAAGCATGAATGTTTATTTTTCGTAGATATCGACCAATACATTGTGCTATGAAAGTGGTGTTTCCGTTCTAGGAGTGTTGTGAATCGTTTCTTTCCTATTTGATGACCAAGGAAAAATAAGTGAATATATAACATGAAGAAAAGTTTTGCATTAAAGATTAATGTTGTTCAATATTGGGTGTCTTACGTAGCACTCTCTTCCAGAGACAGTTCATGTCAGTGACTGTGTAAGAGTAATTAAACCCAGCTATGGATAAATGCGGACAGGTGATCTGATAAAATGAGTAGGTCCTATCGAAGGTATATCACTCGAATTCACTCATTTTTTGTAATTCCCATGTCTCAATTTTAAGACATTCTGCATACCTGTAGCACGGAAACAAACGTCTCACATTCACACCCATACATATAGTGGAGCACATTTTGAGACGTAAGACGTCTCACCACCTCCACCAAAGTAAACCATCAGAAAGAGTAACGTTATTATCAACTTTACTTCGTGATAATAACTTCTTGGTGTTGACTTTTTGTAAGTAGTGTAAGTTATTTTAAAGTTATTGAAATTTATTTTATGCGATAATTAGTCCAATTGTTACAGGTCCATTTTCTGAATATACTAAGATTCTACGAGGAGTTGATATTTTTTGTTTATTTTAGAATAAATTGTAACATATGAGGTTTGTTTGTTTGCAATAAATACAATCATATTCTAGTTGTGTAAGTGAATATAATAATTAGAATATTGCGTTTTGGAATGGAACTGAACAGTGTTCATTTTGTCTACCGTAGATAATCCTAAAATCTATCCTTTCAATAAAATAAACTTTTCTTAAATATTAATTCAGCATTGTACACTAGAACAAATTTAGAGTAAGGTATATCTGATTGGTCAAATTTTACATATAGTTTGTATTATTCGTACAATATGATAATTAGGAATAACAGAACATAACAAATAATGCGTGTTTTTGATTATCATTATTTAGGAACAATCCAAAATCCAGTACATGTAGGATAAATTATATATTAAATGGTTATATTTGCTTACATAAAATAAATATTGGAATATAGTTTCAAATCAGTGAATTTAAAATTACATTTCAACACGTTTGTCCTATACATAGAAATGGCATGTGAAGTTTTCAATATTTACAAGCGTGCTAACAATTATAAACAATTGTATTATTGTTTTTGTTTTAGAAATTAGGTAATGAGAGAGAGTTCTGAGCTATTTGTGAAACCATTCGTAGGCTTGAACTAAATGGAGTCACAATATTATGATGTAGATGTACAACTTTGGTACTACTTTTTTATTGAACTGTCTAACAATTGAGTTATTAGTTCATACAACTTTTGGATAATGGTTAGTATGTTCTATCATGATATGTTTAAAGAAATGTCAAATAGTTAATTTCCTACCCGCTAATTTCCTTAATGACAAAACGGTTAAGCAACCACATTGCTTTTTTATCATTGTTGTTACTTAGTACACTTTTATATTCTGATTGCATTCTACATTTGTATAATTCTGGCAAATATCTAATAAAGGATTTTGTTCTTAACTTTGAAGTTTATTTACAATATTCCGAGTTAATTCCTTGACAATATAATCATCAAACGACCCAGTTGTGTTGTTCCTGTCATTGTTTATCGATTTTCTTAGAGACTCGATATCTATGAAATTGATTTTTCTTCGAGCCAGAGCCCAAGCTGTCTAAAACACTTGACGCTGGCATTTCGGTCGGGTCAATTTGCACTCAAAATAATTTCGTTTTTAATTACTCGAATAAGCATATAATTAAACAGGATGACAAGGATATTGCACATAATGTTATTGTAGGAGTTACAGTTTCAATGTTCTAACAACATCTTGCTCAGAGGAAAGACTAACCAACAGTAAAAGTTTATAAAAAGCACCAGGTGGCCAAGATATCCTTTCTACGTCTTCCGCTAATCAGGTCCCACAATTCGTTTACTTTCCAAAACTAAATAAATTTTAAATAATTACCGTCCTTTGCTTACACGCCACACCTCCTACCAACTAGAACGCTATAGCCAATTTGTAAGAACAAACT
>JAGDQP010058938.1:0-12466 GCA_022664845.1 Lepisma saccharinum | reverse complement strand
AAAAAAGCAAAAATGCCACAAATAGTGTGAACTTCATGGTGACGATTCCACATATTAAACCATCTGCATTACTTACAGCTTTGTTCTGCTTTAAAGTAAATCCCTTTCTTCTTATAAATGTATCTTATATATATAATATAAGATGGTAAGAAGGTAGGGAAAAAAGATACTTATATGTTAGAATATCAAGACAGGTGTACAGGAACTTCACAAACAAAAAAACGGTTACGTTTCGCAAAAGCGTTTTCACATGGTAGGAGATAAAATGGACAGAGCGGACAGGAGCAGGACTTGTGTTAAGGATACGCCATTGTGCCAACTGATGCTGGGTAACAGTGTGGCCAGGCTATGGAGGCGGGAATTCGACTAGATGGGTCAGACAAAACACCAAATGGAGAAGAAAGTGTGAAGATTAATAGGAGCAGGTAAGGGGCTTCCTGAAGAAATAAGAGGGTCAGAGGGGAGTGGGGAAATAATAATCGACTTGAGACAGGCGTTCACGTCAATCCTACCAACTGTATGCAATATCTCCATTTCAAAAGCTCCCATCCATAGTGTACCAAACTCTCCCTTCCATAGGCTCTCGTTGTCCAGGGCTTCCGCAAGGGAAGGGCGTAAGCCATAGTGCTGTTATCGCGCATACAATTGATTTTATCTTATATCCGGGGCTTCCGCCTTTGTTCCTCTGATGACATGCTCCAAAATTATTTCAGTACCCTCACCTCAGCTCTCACTGCCCGTGTATATCCCAAACACCTCATTCGTAAACAACTGAATTGTACCCGTAATCATCCTATCTCCCCCGCGACCGCTCCAATTTTTTCACCCAGTACCACTCCAGCCTTCAGGCCCTCCAAAAGCTGCTCAAACTAGCACATCCCATACTCACAGTGTCATCTGAAACTGAAAGAGTTTTCCCGTCGTGCCGCAAAATAGTCTACTGCAGACCTGCGAATCTCAACATGATTCTCACGAGAACTGGACCAGTCTCGCTCCGTGCCCCCAAACCTGGCAAGTGCAATAGACCCCACTGCAGAACCTGTCCTATTTTTGATCCCAGTCTGATTTTCGTACATCCTGTAACTCACAAGACGTACTCTTTCCGACACTCCGGCATTTGCATATGTTCCAACCCCATTTATCTCATATTGTGTATCCTATGTTTCGCCTTCTACGTTTGCAAAACCCAAACTCTTAACAATCCGCATCAACAACCATCGCTACTCCTCCAAATCACAACTTCCGCACCTTTCCGTACCTGAACACACTTTCTACTCACCTGCCACAGTTAGAAAGAGATGGGACCAGACGTCCATCTCTATCCTTTCCGCCAAACATGAACTCGCCCTCAACTGCCTGTAACTTCCTGCAGCGCAGTGTCTCCCTTCTTCTTCCTTGCTCTACTTCTTTCCGTCTCTACTAGTTGCACTTTAAGTCTATTTTTCAATTTTGTTCCATTGTTCTCCCTTTCCCCTTCATCTTCATTATTTTTATTATTATTATTATTTCTCCCTCCCTCTGATTCTGTACCCTCTTTTTCCTTCAGGAAGCCTCTTACTTGCTTTTAGTAACTTTCACACTTTCTTCTCCATTTGGTGTTTTGTCTGGCCCATCTAGTCATTTTCCCGCCTCCATAACCTGGCCACACTGTTACCCAGCATCAGTTGACAGCATGGCGTATCCTTAACACAAGTCCTGCTCCTGTCCGCTCTGTCCATTTTCTCTCGTACCATGTGAAAAAGCTTTTGCAAAATGTAACCGCTTTTTTGTGTTTGTGAAGTTCCTGTACACCTGTCGGAATTCTAACATGTAAGTAACTTTTTTCCTACCTTTTTACCATATTATATATACTTTAAAGCAGACCAAAGCTGTCAGTAAATCCCTTCCTTCTTATAAATTTACCTTAAATTGCCTTTCCGGCTTTCCTTTCTGTTATATATATAAGATGGTAAAACAGGTAGAAAAAAGAATACTTACATGGTAGTTTGTTGAGACAGCTGTACAATAACATCACAAACACGTAATACGTTTCGCAATAGCGTTTTCAACTGGTAGGAGAGAAAATGGACAGGAGCGGAACTGGTGTTAAGGAAACGCCATTTTGTCAACAGAGTGCAGGGTGACAGTGTGGCCAGGTTATGGAGGCGGGGTGGACAGGAGCGGAACTGGTGTTAAGGAAACGCCATTTAATCAACAGACTGCAGGGTGACAGTGTGGCCAGGTTATGGAGGCGGGAAAATTACTAGATGGGATGGAGGAAACACCAAATGGAGAAGAAAGTGCGAAGGTTACTAGCAGCAGGTAAGGGGCTTCCTGAAGAAATAAGAGGGCAAAGAATCAGAGGGGACGGGAAATAATAATAATAATAATAATGAAGAAGGGGAAAACAAAGAAACAATATAGAAAAATATAATAGAAGAGCAACACGGTCGGAACAAAGAAGAGAAAGGAAGAAGGAGAAAACACTGCGCTGCAGGGAGTTACAGGCATTTGAGGCCGGGTTCATGGTTTGCGGAAAGGATAGAGATGTATGTCTTCTCCCATCTCTTTCTAACTGTGGAAGGTGAGTCAGTGTTTAGGACTTTCAGGGTTCTGACTCTAAAGGTTTAATGAAAGCTTCAGACGTGATAGGAAGTGTGTTCAGGTATGGAAAAGTGCGGAAGTTGAGATTTGGAGGAGTAACGATGATTGCTGATGCGGTATGTTAGAGGAATTTAGATTTCGCCAACGTGGAAGGCGGAACATAGGTTACAGAGTAGGAGATAAACGAGGTTGGAAGATGATAAAAAAGATACAAACAAGGTACTTACGTGTTGCAATATCAATGCACAAACACACACGGAAAGCTGTTACGTTTCGCAAAAGCGTTTTCAACTGGTAGGAGAGAAAATGGACAGAGTGGACAGGTGTGGGACTGGTGTTAACTGTTAAGGAAACGTCATATTGGCCAACTCAACCCCATATATAGACAAAAGTGTATTATATTATATAAAACTCAATATTTTGTGTGTATATGTGGGGGTTCTGCTTCTGCAGGTTTTAGACCAGATACACTAAACTGTCGGTTCTAATTCCTAATGATCGGGCATGGATGTTTGTGAGTGTGTTTTAATTTAGATTTAAGAGAGAACAATTTCCACAAAGGTAAAAGCAAGTTGAACCTCTGGGGGAAAATTAAAAAAAAAAAATGATCGGGAGAAGTTTATGAGCTTGTTACTTGTCCAGGCTGTAGCGACCCATTGTCGGTTGGTCACAACATATTTTATCCTCTCCCCTTTTTTGTGTGTTTTCTTTTTTATTCGTGTTTTATCGGTGATATATTTTCGTCTTCGGCTTTCTTCAAAGTGTTTTATTTCTCCAGATAACAGTGAAGCCGAGCCATTCTTATCTTCTCTTTCATTGTTGTATTGGCGGGATTTTACTTTTATTGTTTCTTCATTTTATTAATATTTTTTTTTGCATATGTTGTTGCCTTATTTCTTCAACAAATTTTCTTTCGTTTAAAATCTTCAAAAACAAATTAAAAGATCTGATTTTTGTTTTATTACGTTGAGAATTTAGTTGGTTAAGCCACACACCCTTCCGCTCCTTGTTGTCTGATTCGATCCTCTTCTCTCATTGGCTGAGGCCGATCAGTAGTTCTACTATGGCTGCCAACTAAGTAAAGCTGCATAAAACAGGCTACCTTCGAAAGTTATATATAAAGTGAATTTATGATGCAAGACAATATTTAAAGGTTTATTATTACATAAAGCAGCCTCTTCTATAGGAAGATATCAATTTTGGGTAGCTGTTCTCTCCAAATTCTTCACGATTGAAGCTGAGAATCGAATTCCTGCAGTTGGCGATTTGCATCATCCATAATGGTGCCCCTAGAAGTGTGCAACGAGAAGATTTTGTGTGGTTCATCAGTGTGTGAGATGATTTGTTGTGGTATATGTGGTGTGCAGTGGTTTTCTTGTTTTTCTTAAATGAAAATAAAATATAATCATTTGTGGTGCTAAGCCCCTTTTTCTTAAGTGTGAAAGTAATTTAGTGCACCTTCAACATGTTAGTGATTTGTGGTTTCAGTGGAAGTTTGTGTGAAGTGGATATGTCCGCTTAATTTGGAAGGCATCGGGGGTCGGTTTACTATCAGGTACATACGGTTAATGTTTTAAAATTTCTCATTCTCTCTTAGAAACCCAAGTCTTTTTCACATATGTTCAGATAGCGAAATTTCCCCACATTAAATTTGGTTCGAATGCGTTGAATATTTTACCTTGCACTATAGTTGATGCTGCCTTTCAAATGCAAGTTCCTTTCCCACTCAGCATTTTTGTTTGCTCTTTTCGGAAATTGATACGTTTTAAAATTGCACGAAATATCTGCAGTATGTCCGTTTTTGTTACACGTAAGATTTAACGATTCACAATGTTTTATTTCGGTAACCAGCAAAGTTTAAAAGTTTAAAAGCTTCTTCGTTGCGTTCGCAAACCGTAAGCCAGGTCGTTCATAAAAAAATGTTCTGTGAATTTACATCTAACCCAGCTATAGTAAATCTAGATTGTATTATCAAATTAGAGGTTAGGTTGTGTGAAGTTCAAAATTGGAAAATAAATACGGAATGTTTGACAATGATTTTGGAAATATCAAAGTAAATTTCTGCCCAGTACGTTTTTTTTTTCGTAGAAAGAAATGTTATGCTTCGGTAATGGTGGAAATTTTGTTTAACTGGGCTCAAGTGTAAAATTTGAAAAGTAAAGTAACCTAATATTTTTTTGAAAATAAGTTTGTGAAATCTTATCTCTGCTCTTGGGCAGAGATCTTTCTCTAAATAATTAATTTACCCATTGGATATGTGAAATTAACAGCATCTTTAAAATACGATTTGATGTGCTAAAGATTCTCTTCAGAAACTTTTTTTTTCTTCCAAGAAATTCAGCAAATAAGTCTTTTTGAACTGCTTTTGTCATGTTAAGAAAAAACAAATATTTTACCAGTTATTTCTTGTGTCAAAGCTTTTATTAAGAAGTAGGTAGTTTACTATCACTGTGGTATTGCTGTAAAGATTCCCAACCTTTTGCCGTTTCAGTCCGCGAAGTGTTATTTCATGTTTATGTGAGAAAGAAATTTCAGATGAAGTTAAAATTTAGATATCGTGATCCGATGCTTCAGCAAACATTAGGAAATAGTCAAATCTGTTGAGTTCATCTAAATTTCGTGATTAATGTTAACAAGTGCGCGGCTGCGTTGAGCCTTGTACTATTCTAGGGGCGTTAGGTCACTAAAATAGCGTTTTGTGTTCTCCTTTCCTGCGGGATGCTCTTGCCTTGGTCTCCCCCCCCCCCCCCCGCTTTATGGGGCTTTTCCTTCGTGTGTTAGCCTTCTGCGTTTTGACACTTTTTGCGGGCTTCTTCCATGCATGCTTCGTGGTACTAGACTAGGTACTGTCTTCGATGATTCTGGGCTGAAGCAGGGTGCTGATGGGTAGGTACCCTACCTGTCTTCAGGTCCGATAACGGTTTTCTTTTGCTATGTGCCCTCTCCTGTGGCGTAATGTAGGCTTGTCTCCCAGGTGGTAGGTTTGGCCAGGTTGTATGAAGTTGGGTAAGCCCCCTTTTTGCAACAGGGCGCCGCTGGCCCCTTGTTTGCTTTTGCGTCTGCCTATCTTCGTTTAGAAAGTCGTGAAGCGTACATTACAAGGCCGAGCCCGTTGAGCCTATTTTGACATAGAGCCGAATGTAAAAAATTGAGGTATTTTAATCGTTCTTTGTGGAAACGTGTTGTACATGTTGAGGCAAGGGAAAAATAAAATATTAGGACAGAGTTTTCCGGTGCCCCTGTTGGGTCCTAAGCCCTATTAATCTTTACAGAGTCCCAGTGTAAAACTAGTGATATTTGCATCGTTCTTTCTCGAACTTTTCTCTATTTTTTGAGACAAGAGTGTAAATATTTTTAAAAAAAAAAGACAGATCATCGAGGATGAAAGTGCTTCGTTTTGGTGCTATAGGCTGCCGAAAGCTTGGGAAAATAAACTTTAGAGCTTGATATTTCCAATAACATTAACGTTAGAACTGCCGCGGCATGGTACTGTCAAAGACTTGTGAGCTGCTCTATCCAAATTGTGCAGTGGGGTGGGGTAGGGGGAGAAAGGGATTCCCCAAAGGAAATAGTGGATTCCCAGAGGTAAAGGTAAGTATGAATAGGACTACTTTTCAGCAAGTAATAATAATGTGTTTGCCCTTGGATGGCCATGATTACTTCTATCATCTTTACTCATATGGAAAGTCGTTTTACTTCTTTAAACCTCTCCTTCCTTTGGGGAATCCAGAACAGATCTCAAGTCTTTGACGGTACCTTGCCGCCTCAGTTCTACTGTTAATCGTATTGAAAGTGTATTTTCCCACACTTTCGGCAGCTTATAGAGCCGAAACGAATGATTTGTGCACCATCGATGGCCTATACTTCTTTACATTTCAGGTATCTCGTGAGGTGGTTTTTGTTGGTGTTATTTTGCTACTCCCTTTATTAAATAAAGTGAACTTTTACCACGTATTTCTGTCCGTTATGTTAATTCATCGTCCACTTTTACCCTTATTCTTTGGTTTATGTAAAGGTTGGGTACAAGTTTTCGATCTTTCCATTCTACACGTGGCTTCTTGATTAGAATTCCGCAGTTGACCCGATTAAATGCTTTCTGTAAATGCATTTAGTCAATATTTTCCTAAACTTTGTTTATCCGTCCAGGAAAGAAAGGCTTGCGTCTTCTTAGTGAAACTCCTTTTTTGCCATTTCTATCCTTCCTTTATTTCGCACTTCGTGTAGTTCATCATACTTTTCAGATAGCGGTTCTACCTCCAAATTTCTTCAATTGTTTTGTTTCATTTACCTTTCCTTCTTGTTTATCCACATTCTGTTTTCCTCACAGTTTCTCCCCTCTTTTAATTCCGGTCCTTTCCCATTAATATTATATTATTCTAATGACTGCATAGGTAAAAGTGATCATTTTGATTCACTTACAATTAAAAAAAAAACTTTTGCTGTTTCAGGTAAGAGCTACTCAGTGCTATAAACGATGGACCCGACTCCTTTCGGCCTACAAATCATCTCTGGAAAAGATGGAAACAACGGGGAAAACTCCTGTGAAATTCCAGTATTTTGATCTAGTCCATAACTGCTTAGAAGGAAGACCAAAACAGCAGTTCCCGTACGTTGAAGAGTCTTCTCTACCGTCGCCAGAGGGAATCTCATCGCTAATTCACCGACCGTCGTTAGCTTTCCCGTGGCCTAAAAGTACCAATTCAGAAGATGATCCAGGGAGTGAAGCTAAAGACAACCCGACCGCGAACAATGCAAAAATTAGTGACCAGTTGCCGAAACAGGACCGGGAGATTTTGTCATTCATCCATCGGTACGTAATTGTGAAAGAGAAACGAGAACAAACCGAGGAAGAAGCACGAAAGCGAAGACAGGAGCAGAAAGAACAACGAAAGGAAGAGCGGTACAGACAGAAACTAGCATTGAAAGAGAAAAAACTGGAAATCCTCTCCAGGTTGGTAGCAGAGAAGAATCCAAAGTTAGAAGAACGGAAAAGGCGACGCGAAGAGAGACATAAAGAAGAAATGGAAATGAAAGCTAAAAAGTTGAGTGTCTTCGCTGAGTTTTTAAAATGATTATAAGAATGTATAATGTAATCGCGCTCATTGGATACAGGTATCAGTCATACACTTCATAGGCTCTGGTAAACTAAAGTATTCCTTAGTTGCTGGTCCTTTGGGGTTTATGGAAAGCTTATGCTGACGTAAATATCTACGTCTGCCTCACTATGCTTCTTAAAGCATTTGTACTAAAGGAACTGGCAGATATTAAGCGTATTGAACAAATAAACGAGTTTGTTTGTTGTTCTTTTGAAGACAACGGAGCTTGAAATTACTCCCGAAAGGTCATAAGTATCTGAACCTAAATAACATAATTATTGTTTTCCACAATTACTTGTTAATCATAATTTGAAACTTTAATTTGCTGTTAACATATGTTAAAAAATCGATCAAAATAAACAACAGAAATATTTAAGTTGAATGAAACTGCACACTTTTGGTAAAACACAATAGTACGGCCATCTATCGTTCACAAAAAAGATTTTAAAAAATTCGTCAGCAGGTAAATGTGAGATTTCCGTTTTCAGTAGTTGCACATTTGTATCTAAGAACTCATTACATCATAGCATAAATCATGTTCCCTGAAGTATGTCAATTTAAATTTTCGATGTGGTAAAACATCATCATCATCATGGGTTATCAATTGTAAGCCTTGTACAAAGAGAAACCAGTCGTACATTTTATTAAATCGCAATTTAGAAATATCGAAAACTTTTTTTTAATCTATATATATTATTGAACTTGCAGTTCTTCCTTATTGAACTTGTAGTTTTTACATTTCGCATCGTCAGAGGGCGTGATACAGCTGGAATAATACTCACTTGTACGTATAAACATGGTCATAAAATGTACACTTTTACACGTTCCATGCACCTACCAGAGCTAGTTGCCCTACATGGAGAAGGTTTGGCATGCAATGAATTCAACATTTCTGATTGTCTAAAGAGAGCAAATTGTCTAAACTAATGGATAAGACACAAACTAAAGTTCTACTGTTTATTTGATAACTAATATGAGTAGATTTCGAGTGAATGAGCTTTTATATGAAACTGTTAAACATAACGCACACATACCTTATACGTTAGAAGTATGATGTCTGGTTGAAAACACGTTGATCACTTTGCACCATGTAACTGTCGGGATGATGGCTTAAAGTCACTGTCTTTTCCATATTTCAATACGATGCAAAGCTACTATTTGGTGTCACATAACTATGCAAGTCTAATCTCTTCTTTTCTTAACTTTCCGATGACTGGATCAACTACTAAAATTTGAGTTCGTATCCGAGAACATTGATCACTAAGAAACTGTCAAGTCTGATTGAATCTTAAAGTAACAAGTCACTGATTTGAACGAAGTACACTTTCGTAACCTGAACGAATCTATAATCACTGGTTGCTTTGACGAAATCTGAATTATAAGTGATGTCTCGAATTAATGTTCATACTCGTTTTATTGCCTTCGAATTTGGATTGTCGCGTGCTTTCTCATAGAGTCCAAGTGACATTGCTGTTGTTGATTTTGGAAACCAGAATCATGGATGTGTTAAGGTCAAATGGGAGGTGTTTTTATTTCTTTTTTACTTTTGGGATGTCACGCTGTGTTCCCATCGTGTTCATGTGAGTTTTGTCATTCAGGGTTAAGAAGGAGGTAAAGGAAGGAAGCGTTCACTTGGGAAGGAATAACGGAATTTGGAATTGTCCTTGTCTCATCTTTGACCATGATCCTTGAATTACACCCATACTTTCCTTTGGAAACTGCGGATGTTATTTGTTACATAAAGTTCTGTCTCTCATGGAACAATCATGTATTAGTTCATGTCTTTCCCTTACTTCAAGAGACAAACAGTTTCAATCAAGGATTTTCGTAACTGATTGAACTTGACATTTTGACCGGTTATTATTGTGAATGAAAATGACCATGGGTTCCCATCTTATTACTTGCAAATCTGTCTTATGTAATGTTCTGAGAAGAATGAATGTTTCTCACTTGATTAGCGTCGTCTTTAAGATGGATCTCGCCATTTTATTATTGACTAAAACCACTTTAATATTATTTCAATTTACCGTGCAGAATGGGCTAAAATTGTCGTTTAAATTATATGCAAATGTCCCTTCTTTAATTCCTGTTGCTCATGACACTCTTAAATATATATATAAGTTCTAAGCACAGTACATGGAGGCCATTTGACATGCAAACATTAACAGAAAGTAAACAAAACTTACGTTAGGTAAATAATAATAAATAACAATATGTACAACAATGTTATGTCAAAATGACAAGTATTTACAAATACAATTTTTTAATATAGGCCCATACAATGCTCACAAATGCAAAAGATATTACATATTTGTGGAAGATAATTATACTTTGTAGTCATTCTGTTTAGGAGTGGATTTTAAACTAAATTAATTCTAGATGTATTTGCATAAAAGAGGGCTACAATCCATTTTCTGAATATGTCTTATAAGGTAAAAAATTTGTACAAATTCTTTTATTCTTTTGTCAATTTGTTTTCTAGCCATTAACTATTGTTGGAGGTTAGGGGGTTCTTTAATCCCCAACTTGATAAACGAGGTCGTGTATAGAAAATTCTTGGTTTCTTTAGCATATAATTTCCTGAGTACTATATAAATCTATTAATAACTGGTAAGCAGTTTTGCATTGTAATGTGTTGTACAGCTGCTGTTTAGAAGTTGATGGTAATACGCTATTTGCTTTCTATTTTCTAAGGATTGGTATTGAGCAAACATTTGGTGTAATATATGTTTTGTTTTTTACGAAACTTCTATCAGAGAGCATTTTTGCTTGTTTTCTTGGTGTTCTTTGAAAAGTTGCTAAATATACTCCAAATATTCTAGGTTATGGAGATGTTGGTTATTGATCTGCGTATCGCACACGATTTTAGAAACTTTAGGGCCGACAGCTCAAAAAAGCCGTTAATAACGAATGGTCCGACTAAGCTAACTTATTCACATTTGTCCTTTTGATGTTTGGTAGCATGAGATTCTTGACTAATAAAACATTGATTCTGCTTGCTCCTCTATGGTGTATGAGCTACATAGGATATTTTTTTTTAAAATTTATGCCACATATCAGTTAGTTGGAAATTTTGTACATGAAGTTAGTATGGTTTACTTGGAGGCGAATTAGAATCGCTATCTTGCTGGTGTTGATACATATTGATATCGCCTGTAATGATAATGGGACGATGAAATTTTTGTATGACATGCACAGAATCAAATAGAAAAGCTTTATGACTAAACTGCATATTTTGAACCGCTTTTAGCATAGACACCAATAAGTAGTACATTACCTCAGAAACCAGATATAATTGTCCACTTGGATGCATAGTTATTTTATTGATTCTAATATCAATACGACTGAAGATGCCTACACAGCGAGTTTCATTTGGAATATTATTTTGAAAGACGTACGTGTAAGATACTTGGTATTATTGGAAGTTTCTGTTGTGATAAGAACGTCAACATTTAATTGTTTCAATTGCGTTTTAAGGAGACATTAAACGTACCGATGCCATACATTTGTGTCACCGATAAATGATACAACAAGATACGAAATAATAACATTGAAAAAATCGTTATCCTTACACGGAAGAATTATTCCTTTATACATTCTGTTAAGAAAGTACCGGGAATTGGTCAATAAAACACAAAATATGCATTATTCATCCAAATTTATTGTAATGCCTTCAAAGTAGGCCCCTTCTGAAATAATGCACTTATGCCAACTCATAATCCAATCATCAAAACATTTTGGAAACGCATTTTCCGGAATCGACTTCAGTACTCGCCGCGAATTCTCTTTGATGTCTTCTATCGACTGAAAACGGGTGTCTCGAAGTGGTAATTTGAGTTTTGGAAAGATAAAAAAGTCGGCCGGAGACAGATCAGGGGAGTACGGTGGTGGTTCGATAAGATTTGTTGAGTTTTTGGCCAGAAATTCGTTCACAATGATAGGCTTGTGAGATGGTGCGTTATCGTGGTGCACAATCCATGAGTTTTCTTTCCAAAAATCTGGTCTTTTTCGACGAATTTGCTTTCTCAAACGCCGCATAACGCTCAGGTAATATTCTTTATTTATTTTCTCACCTTCTGGCAAGAATTCCGAGTGCACAACACCGCGATACTGTCAACATCATCTTCACTCTTGGTCGACTTGGACGTGCTATTTTTCGGTTTCGGCTCAGTTGGAAGGCACCATTCCGAAGCTTGTTGACTGGTTTGCATGTCGTAAACTCGTAAACCCATGTCTTATCACCAGTTACAATGCGTTTTATGAATGTGGGGTCGGAATTGACTTGTTCTAACATGTCTTCAGCGACCCTTATACGATTGAGTTTTTGCAGAAAATTCAGGTCTTTCGGCACTAGTCGAGCGGCATCGCGTTTCATGCCCAAACAATCGTTTAAAATGGTACGAACTGATTCGTGAGACAGAAATTTCAGCGGCTATCTCTCTCAGACTTAAACGACGCTTTTCAGTCACCATTTGCTTTACTTTAGCGATGTTAAGTTCAGTTGAAGACGTTGATGGTCGACCTGAGCGAGGCAAATCTTCCACCACATCTCGACCGCTTTTACAATGCACTGTACCACTCATACGCACGTGTTTTTGATAAATCGATTCACCGTAAGCCTTATGTAACATTTTCAGGGCTTCGGCACATGAAATTCCATTTGCAATGCAAAATTTAAGACAGATTCTTTGTTCGATATTTTTATCCATTGTAAACATCGCAAACACACACTTGAGATGAACTGACAAATGGAGCACTGTAAACAAACCAAATGACAGATGGCGCTC
>JAGDQP010058937.1:1821-12467 GCA_022664845.1 Lepisma saccharinum | reverse complement strand
TTAAATAATTCGACTCCAAGTCGTCGGTTTTCAAATTGACAAAGCTCCAGTTCATCCCTCAATGTGAGAATTTGTCCTTCCAAGTTACCTATTCTCACTAACTACAAAACAAAGTGTGTATTGAGATTTTCGATTTTATTAGCACCCACTTTAGACTTGTTGAGAGATGACTATAAATTTCAAACTCTCATGATAACGTTGTAGGAGTAACTCCGCGTCCTCCTCTTCCATTTCTGTCCGGATACGCTTTACACCAGTTAGAGGGACGGCTCTTGTTCTTCCGGGAGTAAACTCACCTGGTGGTACAGAGCTGGGGTGAGAGAGTACACCATCCGGGGTACTAGTCTTCATAGGTGCATTACTAGGGGTCACTTCAGGGATTGACCTATTTTTAGTTACATACTCCGAGTCAACAAACGACTCGTGGAGTGGGTCCGCCAGCGTACCATCAGTTCTCCTTACTACCACTGAGGAGTTGGAGACATTCACATCCGATGACATTGTTAGGCTTCTTATAGTTTCAGAACACAAAGACCAAATTCAAAAGGAATATTAATATAACAGTTCCAGGTATCACTATTGTCACTTGAGATACTTACATGGTCTGTTCAGAACTGCTATACCACCATCAGTTAACCGTTATTTCTTTCCGGTAGTCCCCTTACTGAGAGGTAGCAACAACTGCAAACCAGACAGCCGCTATTGCGGTCACACACCAGAAACGAATGGGGACTACCTTACGGAAGCATAAACTTAATTTTAAGAACAACAAAATCTATCAGCAGTAACTTTTCTCTCACACCCACAGTAACACAAGCAGATTACTAAAAACAAAAATAATGTCAAATATCAAAGTTACTCAATCTCTTCGAACATGCTCTCATCTGAAAGGGTAAACAAAATTATGAACAAAACGCCTCTATAGCTTTTTCGATTCTGCAATTATTTTAAGAGATATTTACGGTTTAAAAAGTTTTAGCAATAATGTTTGCCGTGGCAAACGAAAATTTTATTTCAGCTTTATCTCGTCTCACAGATGACCTAGAAGCTTCAAACCTTCAAAATGTTTCAATAATAAGTCCCAAAGCTAGTTGGTGCCCCTTATTTACCATTCTGAGAGTGCCAAGAAATTAATATTTTCCAGAACCTTCCAGTACCTCCAAAGGGTGAGTTACTTCCTCCCCGTCACAGGAGTGCGCCAAATTCACACACCACTTTAAAAAGAGCTAAAAGACAACCAATACACTTGGTTATTCAGGGTTGGAGACAATACCTTATTTTAACTTTCCTGTAAGAGAAGTCTTTAAAAGCCTTGCTCCGTCCAGGAATGAATTATACTTACCTTTCTTGTTCTTTGGGGAGAATTTCTCATACATTAAGAGCTTATTCCTTTTATACCTGAAAATATTCACATGCTACCAGTAACCAGTCTCACTAAAACTGTTGGTGTTTACAGCCACTCCACCAACTTTCAGAGTCAGAAATTTCCCATCTTCTCCAGCATTTCCTTCTTTCCCCACGACTGTGTGTAAAGAGCTTCCGTTTCTACAGCAATGCAAATGGCGGCCAGTAAAATATCATACTTCACAAAAAAATACCTATAACTTCACCAACCTATATTAAATCGTCTATCAAGTAACTGCAAATCTGCTCACCATTCTGGTCCACTTGTTTATAAATTATCTTTTACCTCCAACCATTATTACATCAGTACTTTGCAATTTATTTTCTTATGTGGACACTACCGAGGCACTTCTTTACATTTAAAAGATTTAACTGATAATAGGTGTAAATCTTGCACAATAGTTACAAAACTTCGGCTACTGGCACATAAGACACTTACATACAGTTCAAATAAGTTTCTGCGCCATTTCTAACCAAAAACACAAAATTCTGCGAAAAAACCTAGGAGCTACACTTTTGCACTTCGTCTTTTCTCGACACTCAACCGGAAGTCAAAGAATCAACATCATTGGAAACTCTATGTATAACAGGAACATTACGAATTTAGATGAAACCCGTAGTTCCGCAACAACAACAATGTAAACTCTATATATAAGAGAAACATTACGAATTTAGATGAAAACCGTATTCCCGCAGCAACAACAATGTAAGCTCTGTGTGTTAGAGGAACAATACGGATATTGATGAAACCGTATTCCCGCAGCAACAACAATGGAAACTCTATGTATAAGAAGAACAATACGGAATTAGATGAAAACCGAAGTTCCGCAATAACATCAATGGAAACTCTATATATAAGAGAAACATTATGAATTTAGATGAAAACCGTAGTTCCGCAACAACAACAATGGAAACTCGGTATATAAGAGAAACATTACGAATTTAGATGAAAACCGTTGGATCAGTTTCGGATGGAGGGATGTAGAAATACATCTTGCATCCGATTCGGATACAAATTTTTAAGGCTGGGTTCCCCTCGAAAATGTCAAGCAGACTTCCCGGGACGGCTTACATTGCTTTATTAAGCCTGTCTCAGGGTGGTTGGATAGGAGTTGTAGGTATATTGGATCAGAGGGTGCTTCCGCGTTCGTGGGATATAGCTGGTTCAAGCGCCTGCACGGTATGCAACACGTGTACCGCGGAGAACTGCGCTACAAGGCTAAAAAAAAAAGACAATTCTCTATTCGAAATATACCAAAATAAGTCCTCTAATGGAGACTCTCAACTTATTTCTAAAGCTGGAAAGAAAGCATGCTCTCTATTTCCTATCCGGAGAGATAATCAAAATAACTTTCGCTTTAACACCTTATGGGAAAGGGAAAAATCAGTGCAACCAAAGAAATGAAAAATATAATTTGGGAAAACAGTGAATAAACTTTATAGAAAAACTTAACGAAAGAAAAAGTTATAATGAATTTAACAAAGGAATGGGATGTTATCCCTAGGTGGATATTAAAATGAATAGTATTGCAGACCAGAAACAGCGGTGGTATCTATATCTTTGATCACACACTTTTGATGTAACAATTTAAAGGACGAAAGAAAAAAAACTACTAAACAGATTATTTGATTAAATCATTCACACGACTTCTCCTTTACAATGTAATCCCTTCCTTACTGAAATTTGACACTATAGAACAGATTTGAGACTGACTGAAAAACTTGATGTGACATTTACAAGGAAAAAAAAATATATCCGCTCAATTAATAAACAAATCAGCTGACAGCCGTAAACATACTTGTGGCATGCGACATGAATTGTCTCGTCCCAAGGCTCAAACAATTTGGTCAACAATACTAAAAATAATGCTACACGTATACAGAAGTTCAAATGCAGAATACAGAGCCATGGTTTGAGCTGAACATTTTTGTTACACTTCCACAACACTATCGTATTTATTAGTCATACTTGCTTTTATTTCAGTAAACGGGTAGGACCTAGGAGAATCAGCTGAAATTTATGTGCTGAAATGCAAACTAAACACTGAGGCTAACTGCCTATCTACGCTTGCTGTGCCTTCAAAGAATTCAATAAATTTCACAGAGATTATTCTAAACTTCAGACAAAACAAAAAATACCTCTTTTTCTTTTAAAAAAAATGACACAAATGAAAGAAAACTGTAAGCTAACGCAAAGATGACTTTTTGTTTATAAAAAAGAATGAGGTCACGGAAATCTGGAAACAACAGTTAGTACCAGACTTGTTAAATCTCGACAACTGGGATGCTTTATCTTTGTAATACGGTTTTGTTGCTAAAGTCGCCGATATTAATTCTGAAATTCGATTCCAACTCATCGATTCAGACAAATGACATCGTGGAAAACAATTTTATATATTCAAAAATATCTCAAACATAAATCAATAATCTTACCAACTAATTACATTATAAGAAATACATTCTATGAATACTTGGCCAAGAATTCATTACACACTATTTAATACATATATGGATATTCGTAGATTACATTATACTTATACGCGGCCTGTCGGGCAACGAGATTTTGTATTGCTATTGATTAAAGGTTTTAAAAAAAAGTACAAAGTTCCAAACAAGACAATATTTTTGTGTTTTGTTTACCCGACAGAAAATTGAATCTGACAAACTGTTCTCTGTTAGTGCTCAGTTACCCTCTATAGTCCAGACGTAGCTGGACACAGAAACTATACTTCGGTCAGCGGAGGAGGTGAGGCTGCGATCTACATTCGTTTCTTTCAAAGAAAGACAACGCCCCTAATTTATCTTCGAACCAGATACAATAAAAAAAAAAGAACTTAAAATGTTAGAACGTACTACAGGACACATACATATATAATAACTTTTTCTTGTTTCTCGTACACAAAAATCGAAAGTATCTAAATAATTCGGATATTTGGAGTTCTTTATGGTTTCTCTCCAATGTTCTACTACGAATGTTGCAAGCAAGAACTAATGAGTTTTTGCGTTAATTATTGAAGAAGATGGAGACCATACTCCGAAACGTTTACACAGTGAATGTAAGCATTAAACGGAAATGTCACACTACGGCAGTCCCGTAACGGCAAGTGATGCAAGAGAAAAAAAAATGTCCCAAGGTTTCCAGAAGAATCGTATCTAATTCTAATCTAAGTTTCTATATTTAAGAGAGTTTTTCCAGATACTTTTAAAAAAGAAAGAAATATTGAAATGAACCAATTAACAGTTCAGTAAAGGGAACTCGAAGGTTGGCGTACATAGCTAAAAGTTCCAGTACCACTCCGTCATTCACAAGTTGGCGGTTGAGAAAAAAACTTTTCGGCAAGAATCAAAGTAGTAGTTCAAATAAAGAAAGTCTGGTTCAATACTTTGGAAATGGGTAGGATCCACGCTACATAATGGTAAGAAAAGAACTTGAGAATCTTTCCTCTAACAGTCTGTATCTTTTGCGTTTCAGACACCAGTGTTTTCGACGCTTCTTGGTCAAGGGATATGGATGATGCAGAAAGAAGAAAAGGTTTGGTCCTACCTTAATTGAAGCTTGTACCCTCCTTGACGTTTGGTACCTTATGGATGCGGGGTTCGACAACCACGTAGTCCAGCTACATATGGTAGTCACTTTCGTCACTGTTGACGAACACAGAGTTCCGCTTGGTTGCTCGTATTTACACAAACACCCCTCTTCACACTGCATCATATCACTTATATATCTTATTATGTATATAGACAACGCATTGACAAAAAAATAGAACGAGTGAGAGATCGAGTTTCATGCCACACACACTTAGGAAATCAGCCAGTCATTGTAAACAAAAGACTATTCGTATAAAAAAAATCCAGTCCACGTTTCACACTCGCTTGTGGCAGAAATTTTTGTTTTGAATGCACTATTACACACTTCGACGACCAGAGCAATAATGACTTTTAAGAGTGTGTTCCCGCTTTTCGGTTTCTCTCTCGATCCCGTTAAGTTTAAAAATAAAGAAAGGAAAGATGGAAAGGTGGCTCATTCATCTAGGTGTCCTTTATTCATTGTTTCCGCCTAACGTTTCTCCCAGGTGCTAGAAGTCCAGAACGTGCTCACTAGTAGTTTCGGAGTCTCAC
Source organism: Lepisma saccharinum (assembly GCA_022664845.1). NCBI lineage: Eukaryota > Metazoa > Arthropoda > Insecta > Zygentoma > Lepismatidae > Lepisma > Lepisma saccharinum. Next base: position 6,944 of record JAGDQP010058937.1, on the reverse strand, counting down.
CCCTTCGACAATGGGTCTCCAAGCTGGTCGACGAAGAGTCTAGCACTCGTATGAGCTATGGAAAGGTACTGTAAATTTCAGCAGGAAGCCTTCCTTCACTGGATGTAATCTCGGTAGTGGTTAATGGCGTATACAACTAGCAAGCCGTTGCTATATAATCCACTTAAGTGGAAGGTTTTTCTGAAGATGCCAAAAATAAGATTCGTTAGTTGCCTGGGACTGTTTGAGGAAATGGTAAATTCAAATGTTTACGAGTGGAAAATAAATGTATGCCGGTGTTTCAATCCTTTCACGTTTATTTAAAAAGAAATACTGGAACCAGAAACGAAATATAAAAGACGAGATTACATTAAGAAAAAGAGATCATACATTAAAAAATATATATGCGGGAATATGCTGATTGTTACACCATATTCCGGCAGCAACAACAATGAAAACTCGATATATAAGAGAAACATTACGCATTTAGATGAAAACCGTATTCCCGCAGCAACAACAATGAAAACTCGATATATAAGAGAAACAATACGAATTTAGATGAAAACTGTATTCCCTCAGCAACAACAATGGAAACTCTATGTATAAGAGGAACAATACGAATTTAGATGAAAACCGTATTCCCGCAGCAACAATAATGGAAACTCTATGTATAATAGGAACAATAAGAAATTAGATGAAAACCGTATTCCCGCAGTAACAATAATGGAAACTCTATGTATAAGAGAAACAATACGAAATTAGATGAAACCGTATTCCCGCAACAACAACAATAGAAACTCTATGTGTAAGAGGAACAATACGAAATTAGATGCCGGCCGGGTGGTCGAGCGGTCTGCGGCGGTAGGCTATCGACTCAACGGTCCCGGGTTCGAGTCCCGGCAGGGGCATGGGTGTGGATTTTAACACTTAACAGCTAAAGGCAAATCGTGACGGGCCGAAGTCCAAAGTTACTAAACTGGCCCATATAAAAATAAAGTTTACCAAAGTTTTTTTTACGAAATTAGATGAAAACCGTATTCCCGCAAGAACAACAATGGAAGCTCATTTCCGAAGCAAAAACAATGAGAAGTCTTTTAAAATCTTAACAACACGAATAAAGATAAAATTAGCTTGTATAGTTTCTGCATTACCAGATGATTGGATAAATCATTTCGGTTGCTCCATAACGAAAACCGACAACATAAAATGGTCCTACATTTTGCTGTATTTGGTATGATAGAAAGGTAAGTTATATTGTCTGTAGAAATATTAAAGTTATAATTTTAATTTCTAGTGTTAATTATGCAGTGTTAGAGCAATTATGGTAAGAAATGGATGGGCATTCACTACAAAATTTTCTACCACTCTCAAACCATGAATACATTATAAAAAGTCAGTATAATCCACGGAGGAATTTGCATAAAGATAAAGATGAAATTAATTTTATGGTCAGAAATAGCATTTCGAAAGTATCCTTTCCAATTTCCCCTAGTATTTGCTAATATTCATATCACACTAGGTGTTTCTGAGGATTCACCATTCCTAAGTATGTAATGAAATAAAGTAGTGACCTCTTGTTACACATGCTATTACTAAGACCAACTCGTTGAGTGAATTGTTATTAACGTCCTAAACGAGAAAAGACCTACGGTTTTTGGTAAGGCGTGTTCCGAACAGGATGTAGAAGAAACTGGTCGTTTTTTTAGACAAGTATCATATTGACTTCTGAAGTTGTAGTTCTTAATAATCAAAAGTGAATATAGTTATGTTAATACAGAGGACATTATATTAAAAGCGAAGTAATTTTTAGATGTCTTACATGGAATAAACAAAGATACGATTGGCTGATGTACTTACCAGAGATTTTGATTGGTTCTTCAGCTCAATTTCATTTTTCGGAAAATGTTCTTTTCTGAATACCCCTAGAATCTGTTTATGACAAGCAATTGAGAGTTTTTCGTGCCAGTTAGTAACTAATCGTTTCTGTCTTGCATAGGCTGTTGAGTTTAAAGTTATAGACAAACATCTATACCTCATCCTAGATTCGAATTCAACATCTTATGAATCGTGAAATGAAGCCCTTTACCTCAGATTACTTGACCACTGTGCACGGCTCAAGGTTGTGTTAGCGCAATAATTTAGTGTGTTATTTTCTTAGTCCATAGCAAACAGTTTCGTATAGCATTGATTGCAGCTATAGAACGCTCGTTAGCGATAGCTGTGGTGTTGCTGTGTTTTAAATACCAAAATGGTATCTTGAGAATTGTAATTATAATGCCCTGTACCACACAGAGCTGTTCAATTGTCTTTGTGGAAATTTTGAAAACTTGGACTCAACAAATTAAAGCATTCCTTGTCCGTTCGATAGAACATACTGAAATATAGTGTCCAGTCAAGTTTTAGTTTTTGTCATCATTCTTCACACAGCACAGTTTTCAGCTCAGGTAGAGACGAAGGAGGTGGAAATCGACGCCGAACCCGGTTTCCAAAACAGCCCACAGAGGCTCGATGATATTCCGGTCTGAGAACTGCGCGGATCAGGGAAGATGTTGAATATCATCAGGATGCTCGTGAAACCACTCTTGAACAGGTTCAGCAGTGTGAATGGAGGTATTATCAGTCTAGAATGTGGCATTCCTGTTGGAAAGTAAAGTTTGTAGCATTGGGTGGACCTGGTTACCAAAAAGTTCTCTATACACTGCTGCTGTGACCCAACCGTGTAATGTTACAAGGGGAAGCTGTCAAATACCATGTTGTAGTGCCCCAGATCATAATAGTGCCATCAACATGTTTGACAGTCGGGTGTAGACAGTTCACATCGTATGCTTCAGAGAGTGTTCGCCAGACAAACACGCGTTCGGCGGTGAGGAAGAGCATAAAGGGTGACTCGCCTGACCACACAGCACTTTGCCAGTCCTCCAACGTTGAGTTTTTGTGAGCATTGCACCATGCACGTCTCCTTTAATCATTCTTGTTTCTTATTAGGAGCTTGGGAATAGCAACACGCTTATGGGTACCCATTTTATGCAGTTCGCGCCTCACTGCTTTGGACGACACTGGGGCTTTCAGGTGCAGATTAAGTTCTGTAGTCACTTTCTCGGCTGTTGTTTTCTTCTTCTACGTCACAGTCCGCTTTAAGACCCGACGGTCCCTATCCTGCAGCTTCGTCCGATCACTATTGTGCCTTGCCGACCCTGTTTTACCGTGCATTGTATATGCGGTCATGACTTTCGAAACTGTGCCTTGTGTTACACTACATAATGTAGCTGTTTTACTACAGATGCTCTAACTAGACGAGCACCACAATTAGACCTCTTTGAAACTTCGTCAAGTCGGACATACTGGACTCACCACACCTGCACAATGTCCACAATCACACTGTCTCACTCTACTATTAGTGGATAGTCCATACTACCTGTAACAAACAACAGACATGTTGATTTACGCAGTGCTTACTATTACCAAGCACAGTTACAATATGTCTCACTTTTGACAAGTGCTTCCATTATTTTGTCCATTACCTGTACATCTGGCATCATTAGAGAGGCGCCGTACTCATACAGAGGTATATGGTATAAAAGTGCATATAGATGCTAAAACTTCATTTAATTTTAAATACACATGCACGAATTTCGCATGCACGAATTTGATTTTCTTTTCGAAGGATGAAAGTTTTAACTAATATCTATTTATCAAATATTAAAATCGAAAATTTTCTAGTCAGAAGCTTAATTTAAGATGGATGTCAATCTCTATTTCATCCGCATTCGCTCTCATTTTTTTAAAAAAATATTATCCTAATCTTGTTGGGACAATAGTTGTATGACATGAAATAGTAGCAAATGAGGGATTTGGTGCAGAAATGGTGTAATCCACATTAGAAAAATGCTTAGAAAAAAGGATCACAAGTTACAGGTACATGGTAAATCCAGTATTATTGTCAACAATACTACTGAAGGCACTTACGATGATATTTGGGATATATATCTTTGCTCTTTATATGTATTTCAATGTCAAGGAAACACAAAAACATCAAACAATTCATTTGTGGGTTACACCATTTCTGCATCAAGCCCCTGAACTAACAATCTTCTCTCCTAGTCCTCAGAAATTCATTTTTCACCTTATTACCATTTTGTCATTTCTTTACAAGGATCAGTAGCCAATAGCTTATTCTGCATTCATTAAGGCTGTTCAGGAGTTGATTTTCCTTACAATTTTAATCTGGAAGATGTAAAGGAGTCCCAACCTATTCTCTCTTACAACTTCCACCCCGGATATCATTGGAGCTTAGTCAGCTAGAAACGTAACTCCTCAGTTAGACCCAGAGATTGTCTGCACATTAAATGTTCACTATTAAAGCTGTTTAGACTCTACGTAGGAATTACTTATTAATATTGCCTTAACGACAATATTACTTATCGTAGCATACCAAGGTTCCTCAGAGATCATTAAACGTTTGTTGGTCTTTTTAACCCTATCCACATCTGGTTAATCGAATACAAACGGGGAAAGCGGGAAAATTAACTGATGAACAGACATTCTCTAATCGTTTAAATCTTTACATTTTATATTTTGATTGAATATTTTAAATCTAAGACTATTTTTACTTTTCTTTTCTTCCTTTCTGCAGTTCCAAGTTGTGTCCTGTAGGTTTGGTTTTTGTGTTGGCCCTTGCAATGTCTGGGAGGCTATCGAGAAGCACGAGGGGATTGGATGGAATTTAGGACGGGTGGATGGTTGGACGGGCTGCGGAAGGGTAGTCCGGCGGACGGGCTGTGTGGACGGATGGGCGGAAGGGTGGCGGGTGGACGGAAGGGTGGGCTAATAGCGGGTGGAATAACTACGGACGGATGACCGGGCCAGCTGGATTACACAGACTATTATACATACACAATCAAATACACAGACTATTTGCTTAATACATATACACGTACACACACACACGCATTTACATATCTTACCGCCATACATGCACACATACACATACAGAAAATATACATATAATTCTGTACCTGTTGACTGGAGTCAGGCGAAGTGGTGGATGATCGGCCTTATTGTTGGGTACACACTACAGAAATAAACATTCATTTATTTACTCTCTTATACACACACACACACACACACACGCACACACACACACA
>JAGDQP010058936.1:1794-12467 GCA_022664845.1 Lepisma saccharinum | reverse complement strand
CGTGTTCACATCCCGCATGGAGTCTCTTTTCTCTTTTTTTTTGTTTTTTTTTCTCAACATGGAATGGTGTTTATCAGTCATGTTACAGGAATGGAATTGAATTGCATAAACTTATGGCCTTTAAGCATCTTTGGCTCCGACCGTCATGTTACTTGAATTGTACATGCTGTTTGGTGTTGTAAGGAATGTTTGTGGCAATTTTATTGTTTAGGTGGGCCCGAAGTGGGCCACTATGTGGGATCCACATCGTTATCCCATATGAGCCATGGTGGGCTTGCCTCTACTTGGGGACCATGCCGATATCGATATGGATCGACATCGGAAAGTTCACGTTGGTTCACATTGGCCAACATGCTTGTGCTACATGAATTATTTTACAAAAAAAAAAAAAAGAACATCAGAATCATTTTTAGGTAATCCTACATTTGTTAATCTTCGTAGAAGTTTCATGACTTGCGCCCAATGAAACTTTTTTTCAGAGTATCGAGAACCAAAGTTTCAAAGAATTTGTCGGAAAGGCCTTTTCATTTTGTGCGGGGTCCTTTCCAGGCAGCTATAGTTGCGTATGTTTCTTCAGGAATGTCTCCCAAAAAATTTTCACAGTGTAGTTTTAAGGTACCACCTTGATATTCAACTGTTGTGACTGAGAAAAACCCCTTGAGAAACCTCAGTCAGGATTGGAGGCCGCTGAGATCATTCTTAGGGCCTTTCAATTGCTAAGGCAACGTTCTACCAAATTGATCGACAAGTTTGTACGTGAACTTAACCGTGTAATGACTGTTACTATTCTTGTTTTGGGGCTACGATGACTCAGATACCATCCCTCAAATCTGAGGTAGAGACTCAGTCTTAATAGGCGACCACAACTTCAGCCACTAATAGACCATGCTGGTTAAGTATATCCTCTAAACAAAAATATTCAATTACTTTTATACATGATGCTCAGTTGCTAGGTAAACTGTTGAATATGCATGAAAATAAAGTAAAGGCACATTTCCGTTGTAAGTATTTGAATGTATTTTTGTCCCGGAAGGGAATAAATTTCTTCATTGTTTCCATAAAGCGCTTCTAATGGAAGACGGTAGTAACAGGCTGTGAGAATGGAGGTTTTTGAAATGGTAGCCATGGAGCTTTTGAATTTAGCAAAACGAAGTGGGAGGTGAGGGAGGGGGATAAAAGCCTGAAAGCTAAGATTTCCCTCCAGGAATCTTTATTTAAGGTTTAGATCCGATGGAGAGACTGTCTGGTCACATCAACCTCTCCACAGGCGGAAGTTCACAGCTGTGAATCGATTGGAATTGGATTGTGTCATGTACTAAATCCTTTCAAAACGATGGCGTTCTGGTTTCTGAGGCAAAATCTTAGAAGATAGTTTCACCTTCCAGTTTTTCTGGCTAACCCACGTAAATCTGAGTTATATAGTTCTAAGAATATCTGTATCATTCTTTCGAGATGCGCGTTTTTTTATTATTATTTGAAGATTAAATAAAAATCTAATTTTATCTCTTTGAATTCTTCTCGAGAAATCTAAAAAAAAGTGTCTAGACATTATAAATGCAGAATATAATCATTCCACTTGCTTCCATTGTTTAACTAGGCCTATATATCTCTAATTTTAAAAAGTTTACTTATTTGTATCGTACGTCATTTTCGCAGAAGCATTAGACAAAAGCCAGACCATGAAACATACCTACGTCTTTCTTGCCGTCGTAACATTCCTTTTCCCATGATGCTGCGCTACATTCAGGTCTCATGAACAGCAGTAAAATTATGTTAATTTGGATAACCTTAGGGTTCGATTATTATAGACTCTTTTTGCAAATAAATTTCTTCGCTTTAGTTCTACGTTCCAGTAAAATTTGAAACATAATTTGAATCATTGCCTGCGCTATATAGGAGCGAAGTAGTGCAAAGAGGTGCAGATTGGAGATACAGATTACCGGATATAAAATGAGTCACCCCTCGTTTCAATTTTATTTATGACCTTTAGGGATCTATGTCTCAGACCGGGTTATCTCTCGTATGCACACGCCTACTGCGCGTCAATACGCCTTGCTGCACAAGTTAAAACAGTGACTGTCAGGTGTGCAGTCACCTATACAAATAATTAACATCAACGTTAACTTCTATTAACCGTTGCTGTAATGTACTCACAAGGAAACCGCCAACGAGATCATATTGAAACTTACCTGAAATTTTGCTGAGAATCTACGTCCTCTAGAAAAGCCATATACAAAAAACTAGCTACCCAATTCAACTGCGAGGTCCCGGGGTAGGAGTTGTAATATTTGTACGAATTGTACAAAAAGTATATTTTCATTACTCAATCAATAGAAGTAACTTCTGCTTCACTTTCGTCCTGGAATGAAACACTAGCAAGTTGTAGCGTCTTCTCCAGGACTGCAGCGCTCCACTACTGCACTCCTCGCTGACAGCAGACCCCGGTTAGTTGAGAAGTTAGCGGTACCCGGTTAGATTCAAGTCACGTTGGAGTCTAATAAACGAAGTGGTTCCGAACCCACTTTACTATCAACTGCAGTTTCCGTGTTTACAAAAACAAATATCAGTTACCTCATATTGAAACCTACGCTGAAATTCCGCTGCAAGAGTCTACGTTCTATAGACAAGTCATATCAATACTAACTATCTGCTCTTTTGAACAGCACTATCCCGAGGTCAAAGTTGCAATATTGCGTGGCGCAGCAGCTATTCGACATCAGTTGGACATCCCTTCAGTGAGTTACTGATCGATTGAATTGGAAGTAAAGTTCTAAACGAACTGGTAAGCAGTTGTGCGGGACTTAACACTTTAGGCAAAATGAACACCGAACCATTAATTTCAGTAGACTCCCAAGGAACGGAAACCCATGAAAAACGCGCATAGAAAGTGAGCGTTCTTACCTCTTGGTTAACCAGAGTCTACCTTCAGAGAGGGGTAGGCACGTATGTAGAAGTTATTCCTGTGGTTTCAACACCTCCGGGGGATCCAAGGACTGTCTGTGTGTGAAATAGAAGTAAAATCTATATAATCTTGCTTAAAATTATGCTAATTTTACTCTTAAAAAAAATTCGGAGGGAGGATCCGGGAGGTCCTGACCCCACGAAATACGTCCCTGGCGATAAGTGTACTACTGCTGTGTGAGAAGAGACATTACAATTTGCTAGTATTTCATTCCAGGACGAAAGTAAAGTAGAAGTGAATTCTATTAATTGAGTAATAAAAATACACTTTTTGTACAATTCGCACCCATTTACAGCCCCCATTTCAGGACCTTGGAGTTGAATTGGACAGCTAGTCTCTTTGTATAGCCATGTGTAATTCATTTTCAAAAGTGCTCCTATCCACAAAAATCTAAAATTGCGATATTGGCATTATTGGGTTCATTTCATTATTTTCTATCACATTACATTCGAACTCGTTTCTAACGACATCGGTTATAGCGACACCTCGCCTATAGCATCATGTTTTCTGTAATACCAACATATTCCTCATAAGGAATGTGTTTCTTAACCTCGCTTAAAGCGACAAACGTATATGCTTCAACTTCATATGTAACGTCATTTTAAACCTCAGTTTAGAGTACGGTTTTCCAAGAACCTGTTTGTCTCGTCTCTTTGCGGCTATTTTTTTTTCGAGATTCCTGATCTAAATGACAAGTCGCTTCAGTCATAAATCATAATTTCCGATCCACTGTTCAGCTGCGGGAGGAAGGAAAATCATATTGCCAAATTTTAAATAAAAGAAATGAGCTTTCTTTCTTCCCTTCTCTCTCCTTTACAGACCATTCCTTCTTATTTTTAAACAGCACTGTTGGGTTTCACTATGAGTACCTGGGTGTGGGGGAGAGAGGGGCGCTTGAAGAACGGTAACACTGGAAACAAAGTGCTGTGTAACGTCATATGTAATGTCATATGTCATACGTCAAACTTCATTTGTAACGTCATTTTAAACCTCAGTTTAGAGTACAGTTTTCCAAGAACCTGTTTGTCTCGTCTCTTTGCGGCTATTTTTTTTTTCGAGATTCCTGATCTAAATGACAAGTCGCTTCAGTCATAAATCATAATTTCCGATCCACTGTTCAGCTGCGGGAGGAAGGAAAATCATATTGCCAAATTTTAAATAAAAGAAATGAGCTTTCTTTCTTCCCTTCTCTCTCCTTTACAGACCATTCCTTCTTATTTTTAAACAGCACTGTTGGGTTTCACTGTGAGTACCTGGGTGTAGGGGAGAGAGGGGCGCTTGAAGAAAGGTAACACTGGAAACAAAGTCCGAGGGCACGCGCGGCGCTAATGAGAGCGTCACGGTAGGCTATATAGATAAGGAATAGTGTTTTTCAAATCTATTGCTACTTGACCTTGCTGTGTCCAGAGTTTCCTTAACCTCCTCCTTCTGTCAATGACCTTCGGAAACTGTTACAGGGAAGCTCCACACACCATTGTCACCCTCGGACGATCAGTAGTACTAGTTAAAAGGTTCAGCATAGCTAGAAAAAAGAAAAGCTTTAACTTTTGAAGAAACAATTGAAGTTATACCTGAAATTGAGAATGGAAGATGAAAAACTGATTTTTGTCGTGAATTAGTCTGTTTAATTTTACTGTTCCGTGGAATTTAATACATTACTCTATTTTACTTTACCATCTTACACTGCTGAACTTTAATAAAGTATTGCACTTTATGTTGTATATCGACTTTGCACTGTTAATGCCAGGTTTTCAAGTGACTACAATCTAAACTAGACCTAATTAAGTTTGTTCTGCATCATTTTCCATCTTACTCGACTGATAGCATTAAACTCGGTTATAACGACACTATTTTTAGGTCCCTTTATATCGTTATAACCGAGTTCTACTGTAATAACTTTTTATGATTCCAGAACGTCTGTAAAATAATTTAATTATCATAAGAAAGTAAAGGATGGAAGCAACAATAACAAGTAAAATATGTACACATCTTTCTTTCCCAATCTTTTTTTGAAGAAAGTAAAACCTTGGTAAACTACAAATTCTACCACTATTCCTAAGATATTCATGGCTGCAAATTCTTCCTAGCTTTGAAAAAATGAAAGGTATTACAAGTATTTTTTTTTTTCAATTCCCAACATTTACGGCGTTTGGACAAGGGCGGTTTTGGAAATGGTCTATACATATGACATTTCTAGAGGTCGTAGGCAAGATGGGTGGTGAGTAAGAACCTCTGTAGTTGAGAGTGTCATCGCGTGGTGCCTGTGCATCAGAGTTATTCTTCTGGTTCAAGTCCAAGCTTGTTTCGAATGCTGCGTTGCTAATAAGTCCCATCCTTCGAAGCTACAAGCTCAGTCAGAACGAAATTGAAGTCAAAATTAAATGAGAAGATAATCGTTCGAAATTAGTGACATTAAATAAAATCAGACATAATAGTAACGATGAGGAACCAAGCACCAATATGAGTGCATTCTGACCCATATTTCGAGAGAAACTTATCTTAAAGAACAGGATAACCTAAGGTCACTGAAAGCCAGAAACACTCAACCATGTATTATTTAAACATTTGCAACTTCTCCATGTGAGCGATAACCTGACCCTGTTCCTTGATTAATCGATGTGACAGAACAAGACTCAGGTTAATGACACGGGAGGCAGAGTTTAAGGAATTCGATAAGAGCATCATTGTTAGCAGTGAGATCAGAGATTTGTCCAACAGAAACTAGCTGCAAATTGAATCTGACCAAATCGATTGTGGCAAAATTGGCTACTGAAATGAAAGATGAAAAAACACTGCTCTATATGTGGGTTAGGCCGGCCTGGATGGGTTGGGATTGACGCGTGTAGATATGGTGTCTCTCAAGTGAGTGGTTGCTGTCTTCATGTATGGTGGTTGTGTAGGTATGGTGAGGATTCGTTTCTCGTAGTACGTCTTCGGCCGTTAATATTATTATATTTCCTGGGTCATATCGGTAAGGTTTGTTTACTGTGGTCGATACAGAAATGCGCTCTACATTGCGGACCTTTTATACTATTGACTAGTGTTATTTCCAAGATTACAGTGTGGGTAACTGTGGTTCGTCATTTATAGTGACGTATTTGTAAGGACTTCAATGTTCAGTAACTAAATTGTCCACTCAGAACCCTAAAACTGCTCCTCACGATTAAGGACAAACTGGGCCGCCATCTGCTACATGTGGACCAGTTGTGACACAGTAGTTATTGGAGTTGAGGCATGCCAATTCCCTGTTCTCGAGCAACTTATTGAAAACTCACCTCGGAGTAGTTGCAGTGATGGCACAACGATGTGAACCCACAAAGTATATAGATTAAAAAAAAAACTTTGTAAACTTTATTTTATATGGGCCATTTTATTAACTGTGGACTTCGTCCCGTCACAATAATATGAATACAATGAGTTTAAAATCCACACACATCCATGCCCCAGGCGGGATTTGAACCCACAACCTCATGAAGCGCGGCCTAGCGCCCTAGCACACACGACTATTAAGTTCTTGTGAACGTAAGTACTGAGTTACATTATGGTTGATAGAGTATGTTTTTTTGTATTTCGCATCATTTATACCAGTGCAGTGAAAGAGAATTCCTTCTTACGTAAATTATCTTTTCGAACAATAGCCTGTTAGAAAGTAGGTTAGAGATATTAGAATACATGCATCATGAACAAATAATGGATCTTATATTCAATGCTGTACCAGTCTTGAGAAAAATTTCTAGTCCTTTTGTTCACCTGTAAAATTATATTTCCTTTCATTATTTTCGTAAGTAAATATCTATGCTTTAATAATGAATAAACATTAGTTTTCATCATCTGAGTTCACACTATAGGATGCTATTTGAAGCCGGAATAAGAATATTTGCAGATGAAAGACAAGCTTTAGTTTTAATTAATTTACGCATAAATGTAATGTTTATTATCTAATTTTGATGATTTTTTTTAGAATGTGCCTATCGTTATCTTTCCTTTTTATTCAAAATAATTTAGAACATACGTATAAATTTAAAATAATGAGGAATGAATAACTACTGCAACAGATAATAATAATGTTCTAGGTGCTTCCGATTGTTCATCTGAATCTATTGGCTTGGTGCATAAATTCTTTCGGTCAAGAAAGGTGTTATATCCACTGTGAACTAGTTGTTGCTGTTGTTAGTCAGCATAACTTGGTCCTTTGTTAATCCATGCCAAAGTGCATTTAGTGCATTTTTTGTTACAGATGATTGATCATAGCGTGTCAAGTCAAAAAGAACGAACATTTCTGGTACATTATGTTGTTTCAGTTTAATCGTGGTGTCTCAACCTCGGGGGCCACCAAAAACATTTGTGCAGTGGATGTCGACAACACAATTAGTAAGAGAACTGTCCAAAGGTAGTATGCGTGTTTCAAGAAGGCACAGTTTATTTGACATGAATGACGTCCACGATCTGGACAGAAATCGGACTTTGATGAGAACTATTTGAACGCGTTAATTCATGCGGTTCTCCACCAAACGGCACGGGAGTTGGACACACATATTCACTGTGACCACACAACGATCGGCAGACACATTCACTACGTGAAGATGGCGCAGAAACTTGTTGCGTGGATTTTCCACATACTCAGCGACAAAAGCAAAGGCCAACTTCCAACTTGTAGTCACCTGTGCCTCCTTACTCTCCCGTCAGCGTTATGCTCGGCAACATCAATCTTTTATATCCAGAATTATCATGGGTGAGGAAAATTGGTGCCTGTACACCAGCGTCTCACAGGAAATAATAGCTCAGCACAAAACAGAAAGGCGAACGCCATCTACACAAGGTATTGTTCTTCATCTGATGCTCCCCAGGAATCTGGCAATAAATGCTGCATTGTATTGTGAATAACTGCATCGACTTCAAGCGGATATTGCGAAGAAGTGACCAGCAAGACGCCATACCGTGATTATCCAGATGGATGACGCCAGACCTCACACTGCGCCCATGAAGAAAACAGTACTTCAGAAGCTGGAATTGAGGTCTTACCTCATCCTGCATAGTCCACAGACCTCGCGCATTCAGACTATTATCTGCTCCCTGTAGTCAAACGCATTGCGTGGAAGTACCTTCTCCGACGATGGCACTGCACTCCTGGCTTGATTTCTTCACCCAAAAACCGGTGGATGTTTACAACAAAGGGATCGCGGAGCTCCCTGAACGATGGGAGACAGTCATGCAGAATGGTATAGACTATAATATTGATTAATGTTGTGAAATTAGTGGCTTCCTTGATTCGTGGTTAGTGCTTGAATAGAATGTGTGACTTGTGTGGTAAATCTTCAACCTGTGAACCAACTGGGTACAATAGGCGGTATTCGCGAAATTCCACTTACATTAAATTCCGCCAGATTTCAAGCAACGAACACAAGATCCTAATTCTAACCTACTTGATGGACTGATTAATTTATGACAACAAATTCAATAATAGAAATATGATCAATAACAAACAAACAAACAGTTTCCAACTTACCTAACATTCATTTGACAGAAGACATTCAGAGATCGGATGTAATAGTCTGTGTTAGATGTACTACACAATGTTCGTAGGCATATCTGAACGAAGTCACCAAACGTACATGACGATTGAACTTCTATATTCAGTAGCAAAGTACAACAGAGCTGAGTTCGGTCGGCAACACCAAGTCTATTGTCACTAACCGTGGACGAGCCGTTCACTTCATCACAAAGTACCGCAAGTAAATTCCTGAACTGCCCGCAGGGCAGTCAGAGGACTTCTGGTCCAATTGGCTACTTTCGTCCTTTGAATTATTATTATTATTGTTTGGAGTTCAGAAATTTTATTTGTAAACTGAATGCACTCTGCAGCACAATCCCCCGTCCACAACAAGCAAATAGCCAGAGAAACACTGTCTGGGGTTGTTGTTTGGTCAAAAACTGTATAAACTGGAAGTGGAAAATTTAATTTCATATAAGTGCATAAGATGTGTATGCACAAAGTATCAAATGTCTGGCTTTTATCGGGACGGGCGTAAGCCATAGTGCTGTTACCGCCCATATACTTCATTTTATCTTATTTATCTGTCTGGCTTTTATGTCAAACTCGATTTCGAGGCTCCAATCACAGTTCACTTCTCCGTGAGGTGTGTCTTCACAGAGCACCAATCACAATCGAGTCGAACTTTGGTTTTTGCTGTGGTTTCTCGTACTTCGGCCAGCTGAGAAAGGAGGACTTCAGAATGCTTGGGTAGATGATCTTTGTATTGCTAGCCTAAGTTGAACTTCGATCTGCAACGTAAACTTGTACTTTGACTAAAGAATGTGTAATTCGTAACATTCCGTTCTGTCGATGAAATATGATATTTCTCTGCATCTGTCTTCTTTATTCATGAATGAATTTCTAAATACAAATCTTTGTGGGAAACCAAACTACCTTTTACTTACAACATAACATTGCTTTCTTGGTTCGTGCTCTATTTCTTAAAACTAAAAACATATTCATTTTTATTACATATTTACAGCATTAATTATATTCGTATGATATGGCCCACGACAGTAAGAACACCGACATAATTTCTGCACGAACGCAATATTTGTCCAAAATATTAACACATCAACGAGGAAGAATTATTACACATACTCTTTTTTTTATTTTAAAAAAAGGTTTGTTGCTTTCTATTATCGTATAAACTCTGTTAACATTTTAGGGAAACGAAATCTAATAAAAATGTCGTAAATTGACTTGAGTCATTGTTTATATCACACTGATGAAATATAGTATAATGTATTGACTTCATGGTAAACAAGAACAAACAAACAATATATTGTATGTACGCTGGTATTCTGCAATAGCAGGAGGTGTCAACTTACAAATAACAATCTCTGCTCAGGTTAAGTAGAGAAAAGAACTAAGTTTGTGTTCACAAGTCTGGTTTCTTTACTAGTGAACGTGACACACACACACACACACACACACACACACACACACACACACACATAAAAAAAAAAACGAAAAGACTACCTTCTTGTGAATTGTAAAATAAGTATCATGACAAAAGCTTAAAACACAAATGAGTGTCTGCAATCAATAATCAAAAGGATTTTCTGCGCCCAGGGATGACATCGGAGCTTGCACATTGCACCTTACATTTGGTATTTTGCACACACGTTAGTGCTCTTCCATGTTTATAGGAACTGAAAATGTAGCATTTTGTGGCGTTTCCAGTGCTTTATGGTAGAAGTAATTAAACTTGTAAAGGAGTAGGCTACTAGGCAATATAGTGTATGTTGATAAGTGCCACTTTATTTTGGGACACCCTGTTCCTTCTCCTTGGTATTATGTAGGATTTTTACCCAGTCGTATAATATAGAGTTCACTTCTAATGTTGGTAAAAACCAGTACCTTATATTAAATCTTTTGAACAGATAATCTTGAAAGTTTAAGAGCAGACTGTCACTTAACCATGTACCTGAAGATCTTGTAGGGCAGGGAGCTAGACAGACACTATCACTTAATTTATGGTGAAACGAAAGACAAGGCCTTTGATGTCATATCAAAACCAAACTTGCAGGGCTTGTATCTTATATCTTTACTGACACATATGAACGGTTATACCCGTGTGAGTGGACACCACACAATAGCTGATTCCGTTACAAACTGCAGTATTGCAGGAAGTAAAGCCGATTTATTTTCGGTAAGTCACATAACTTCTTCTCT